>PYAF01001756.1:200653-223617 GCA_007407185.1 Glycine tomentella
AAAAAAAAAAGTAATAAATAGATGAGAAATAATAATAATTTTATAAAATTAATCTTAGTCATCATTAATTCATTTATAGATTTTATTGTCTACCATTAATATTAGCAGGATATAATGAAAAAGATAATTAAGGTTACATTCAAAAGCTAAAATGATAATTATTTTAGGATAATTTTTTTTTCTTACATGACAATTATAATTGGATGGAGGAAGTAATTTTTATTTATATGTGTAAAATAATTTAGGATGACAATTATAATGAGATGGAGGGAGTAATGTTTTATAAAACAATCAATGAATATCACACATGGTTAACAATATTCATCAAATTCTAAATAATATAATAACACACACCAACAATGATTTAATGAAGTTCGACAAGTGTGTGTATATTCTTAACAACAAAATAGGTGTTCTTATATTATTGAACATGATACAAAATTATAATATCACCTTTGTATTGGGTTGCTTCGCCCTCCCACCCACACAGGTCATAATCCTACAAACAGGTGGTCCAAGCCCAAAGGGCAAATATTACTATACTCCGCTCCAACATTTATGAGTCATGCGCAACACAAACCTTTATTTCATAGAATAAGTTAAGTCTATCAAGGTTCGAGGATCTATATACTATCTCTATTATAATTGATGTCATGTCAATCATATTTATATGTAATTTCTCGAAAGATCATAATGCAACTGTGATCATGACAAAGACCGCAATTTAAAATCGTATGCTAATAATCAACATAAATTATTGAAAATTTTGAAATGAAAATTCAATTCTAATTCAGTAAAAATACATTAAGAAACTACATTTGAGTTTTAAATTTTAGAAGAAAAATACTAACTCAATATTTTTAGTCTAGTAAAATACGAACTGATATTTTAACATGAAATCCAATTAAGTAATGCACATAAATGTTATTATAACTATTATTTGCCGCATATTTGATTCAACTTAAATGAAAAAGAAAAAGAAATTTTTAGTTCATACATAGATACATGCTTATGGAGCATCTGGAATAAGAGAAATTTACTTTTTTAAGAATCTAAAATCGATAATGTTTGTTTTTTTATTTGATTTGTTTTTTTATAAAGAATAACATTTTCAGGAATCATTGTTTCCCGGAGTTTTTTTTTTTTACCCATGAAGAGGTGGAAATCTTAACATTTCCAAGTTGAGAAATTAAATTTTGTTAGAGGCCTGTATTGTTGCAAGACATAACAACCAAAGGTTGGAATTAGGTCATCTTAATCTATGTTGTTGCAAGAACATGTGAAAATCCAGAAGGAATTACAAAGAAAAAATTGAAGAAAATCTCATATCTCTTTTTAGGTTTCCTTGTAATAGGAGAATGTGTATTTTCTATTTTTCTGTTCTTTGGGTTTGTATTTTCAGGATTGCTACCTTGCTAACTTTGAGTGTGCATCTGTGCTTGATATATAGTATTGTACATACATTATGCATTGTAACTATGCTTAGCATCGATCTTGTACGCTTGTGTAAGTGTCATTAAACATGACAAGAATGATCATAATATATATATCCTCGACCAAGAATGATCATAATATTACTGTATCAATTCAAATACATGACTAATTAATTATAAGAATTAAATAATCAACAACCAATTAAAGAGTGACACCCAGCTATAGCAATTGAGAACTCGCATGATAATATTAGGTTAGGTCTAGCATAGATTTGGTAAAAAGTATCACGGTGAAAAGCAAAAGCAAAATCTAAAGTTGTGCAAATTGAATGGAAATATGTTTTTATATACCGCCAGAGAACATGCTTTTGAGGGCCACGAAAGGCAAAAAAAACACCAAAGAAAAAGAAATTACAGATCAAAACAAAACAATAAAAAAAATTCATGTATTTTACCTTAGATGCTGTGACATGCCATGATTGATATCCACAAGCAAAGGGTATGCCTTGCCCGGAGTACAAATATAGTCAGAAATTTTGTAGACATCTTTTTCTGAGGTTAAGAAAAAAAAATGCCACATATGAAGCTTATAGGTTGGTCCCCATGCTCTCCCATAAATTGGTTTGTGATATTGGGGGAATTTATTATTGGTTATGGTAGTAACTGGTAACAAAAAGATATCACATGTATCAGAACAGACTCTTCCTTTCCAATATCATGCTTTCATGATTTGGTCGAGACATATCATGATTGTCAAAATAATTCATCTACAACCCTCTCACACCCCCACTCACAATCAGTTATATGAATCACATAATGTTATTTGACTCAATTAAAGAGCAAATCTTTTAAGATATTATTTATTTTAACATTTATTTTAACATTTTTTTTTCAAATGTCTTTCTTAATTTCTCTCTCTTCATGAAATTAAAACACTATACAATTTATTCTTCTTATGTCTTCGAAGCAACATTTTCTATATGTTTCAAATTATCTAAACCGATATTTTATCATCTCTTTTTTATACTAATTTTTTCTCGTATACAATCATTTATATTTTATTCCTTTTTATGTGATGACATATCTATCTTAATATTTTTATTGTTACTCTCACTTTTTTCTCTTGTTGCCCATTTAAAGTTAAATCTTCACTACCATAATATGGCTGCACGTATAACAATACAATAAAATTTGCCTTTAAATTTTGAAGTTTGATATTTTGTGATTACAAATAACAACACTTCTCCATTTTAATCATGTGGCTTTTATCAATGAGTAATATCATCATCAATTTTCCCATCATTTTGTGATATTAATCTCAAATATTTAAACTTATGAAATCTCTCATTTTTATTTGAATCATTTTTCTCTAATCTCTTACTAAAATAGCAGTACATTTATTGTGTCTTACTCTTAAACAAAACTTTTTATTTTCAAAATTTATCTCCATTGTTCAAGTTTAAAATTAATTGTTTTACTTAATTCTCCAATCAAAATTATATCATAAAAAATACTATTAAGAATAATCATTTGTATCTCCTCAATTTTTAAAAAAACAAAAACAAAGAAAGAAAGAAATGATCCTCGTAAAGATTGGCATTAGAAAAAAGCGAAAATGCAAGACTGCACGACAAATAACCAAAAGGTGCAGTTAGCGTAATTTTCCATTGGACTCCCTAAAGCACATTCAATAGAAAAAGCTCTTCAATCATTTTGCATTAAAAATGTAAATGCATTCAGTTTACTCTATTACTAGAACAAGGTGAAATGACATCATGATGAATGGATCACTGAAGCAAGGTAATTCGTATTGGAGCAAGAAAAGTGTCCCACAGGTGATGCATCTCACTGTGTGAAATACTACTTTTTTACTATAATTAATTTAATTAATAACAGAAAAAGTGAACCACCGATTTAGGTACAAGATATTATTATTATCGTCTGGACAATTAGACATCCAACTTGTAATCGCAACAACCCAAAGACCAGAGCTCTACCAACTGAGCTATATCCCCCTGAGCCGAGTGGAACATACATGAAGGAGTCAAGTCAGTTTTCTGTTCTTTTTCCTTAAAGCAGTTGGGCCATCAATTATATTATTATTTTAAAAATTTATCTTTTTATTCATTTAATTATTTTCATTAATGTTTGGAAAAAATTAAAAATATATTAAAAAATTAGAATAAATTACACTTGTATCCCTATATTTTTTCCAAATTACACATAATACCCTTCCTTTTTTGTACCCTACAAAAAATTCCTTAACTGTTTAACTTAAGTTCTAGACTCCCTCCCTCCTAAACACTATTTAATAATTTAACAGAAAGTAAACACATTAGTCAAATGACTTTTAATGAAAATTTATGTCTAAAAGACTCTCACTTCTTCCTCAAAATCACATCTTGAGTTTTGCAAACTCTATTCTCCTTCAACAACTCATTTTCACTTACCACCACCACCACCTCATTCTCCTTGTCCTCTTTTTCCCACGACAACATCATCTCTTTCTCCTCATCGTCATCCTTGTCCACCAACATAACGTCCTGGCACACCCACTCTCGTCAGAACAAAAACCATCACTATAGTTATCGCCTCCATCGTAGCAATCGTCACCACCATAATTACCGCCGCCACCGTCATATCCACCTTCACCACCTCCTCGTCCCCTATTGTCGCTCCAGTCATACTGCCGCATTTGATTCCCTGGACATTGGTGCCATCAGGTAAAATTAATGTATAAAAGGGAGGACTATCAGGTGCAATATGAGAAAAAACACATAGTATATGAGTGTAATTTACTATAACGGATAATTTCGTCTACTCAAATATTTCAATTGACGTTAATAGAAAGGGTAAAAATAATGTATAAAAAGGAAGAAGTATCATGTGCAATTTGAAAAAACACAAGAGATGCGATTGTAATTTATTCAAAAAATTAATACATCTAAAAATTAAAAAACAACTCTTATAAAAAAAATCTTATAATTAATGACAAAGACAATATAAGAAATTGATTTCGGGGACAGAAATGGCGATATCACCGTGAATTTTAAGAAGCAACAATTTGTTGCTTTGACTCCACCGTGGAAATGACCACGATTTTGTTTCACCGTGGGATTGACGCACTGAAAGCGTGTAATGGATCCACGCAAAAAAAGATTTCCTAAAAATCTAGGCTGGAATTCTTTCTACTGATTTGCTCTGAGCTATTATTTATTATATATTGTTTAGTTTGAAAATTTGACTCTTGATTTTTAACATTATAAATGGTTTAGCGCGATTGAAAAGAAACTGCATTACTCAATACACAAAACTACATAAGACAGGGATGAAGAAATTCAAAGACACCCATCACTAGTTTAGATCCAAAACTTAAGCATAGACAAATTCAAAACAAGGACTACAGCATGTCAGTCCTTAAGGAAAGGAAACAGACACAACAATTCAGCATTTTTTTTAGGATAGAACCAAACTATCCACAATTTTTTTATGTATTTTAGCCTAAACTGCCAAACTTCTAATCTACTGTGCTATTGCTAACACCTCCGCACAGACCAAAGAACTGTAAGGCACCCCCTAAGCACAGAAAATCATCTACACAATGTTCAGTTTTATTACAATCAAATCATACGGGAAAATTAAATTAAAACAATTAACATTTTCTATTTAAATATACCTTCCTTTCCACACCATGGCACACCTTTAAGGACATCTCTCAAAGCATAATAATGGCTATCACATCTGTGGTCTGTGATAAAATTCCCCGAAAAGATTACCTTCTGGAAATGCTCACCAGGCTCCCTCTTGTAAAGGGTGAAAAAATCCTTTCCAACATCTATTTGGGATCCTAAGTTCCTCTTAAGATAGTAAACAGTCCCAGGTATAAATAACTCCTCGATCACTGCAGGTTTAGTTACTGCAACTTTCGTGACACCTGAAGTCTCCTTTGCAGCTTTGGAGGGAAGAGGAGCTTCGGTAGCAACTGGCAACTCCTTATTAGCAGTACCAACTGTTTACACACACCAAAACATCTGATTACAGACATGTCACAAAAATGACATAATAAATGCAAATAAAGAGCACAAATAAGCATTCAACATTAACAAGCGAAAATTTAGTTTACAATTACTTCATTTTTTTATAGTAAATGTAATGTAATGTCTACATTATCAAATAACTGTTCTGTTTTTTTTTTTTTTTTTTTTTTTTTTTTGTGTATGTGTGTGTGTGTTCAAAGAAGCCAAATGTTGATGTCCTAACATTCAAATATCTTCTCTCTCACTTCTTAAATACTGCATGCACCATAAATTTATCTTGAGCACAAGAAATAAGTCTGATTGGTTCTTCAACATAGTTACTGTCAACTTCTCACCAATGGGAAGGGGTTGAAATGCAATTATGCCAGCATATAGGCACTAAAAGGTGTAAGAAAAGTACTTCCCCAAGAAGTGACGGCAAAGAAAAAATGGAGTCACTGTAGAATCTAGGTCCACTCTTCCAAAGACAATTAAGTTTTGAACCAGTACAGCCAAAAGGCTTACCAGCTAAACTTTTGTTTCCCCTGAAATTTGCATAATCAGCAAGTTTGCGAGCTACATCTTGCACTGAAGACACAACCTGCTTTGCATTTGTAACCAAATCTGTGACGCTTTTCCAGTCTTCTTTCTCAATTACACTCATCCTGAAGAAAATATTATATACTTTGATCAAACCTTTGGTTGGGTGACTACCAAAAACATATTAAGCTTTTGAAGCCATTGATACCTACAAGATTTTAGATTAAGATCTGTAAGTGTTGTAGAAATTCTCTGTTGGAATACTCATTCACCATCCACACATTTTCACCCCCATGTCTCACTTAGATAATACCAATTTCCAAAACAATGATTTTCCCATTTCTTTTCTTATACTTAAAAAAAAAATACAAATACAAGGAAAAGACAATATAGCAGAGCTGCGGTTGGTTGCTTTCTTGCATATCCTATCAATGGACAAGATGAGGGATGTGTGCTTACTTCAAGATTATAAACTAAATATCACTCACCAATCAGTTTGAACAATTTCATTTCGGAGCCTTGTTAGGGAAGCTACACTCAATCTAGGTATAATATCATCCTATACATTTCCAAAAACAATAAGTCATAAGGAAACACAATAGATAAATACAGACAAAACTTAATAAAAGAATATGACTCATTACAGGAAACCATAGATATAATTACTTTCTTCCAGATAAAATATTGTTAAACAGACATTGTCCAATGCAATCACGTACCTGCATCACGACTGTTGATACATAGCCAGAGCAGCCTTCAGCAAGTTCTCTAGAGACACATGGTGGAGTTCCATATCCAACAGCAGATACAATGTCAGGACTAAAACCCAGCTCCTTTGATGATTTTCTATGGATCATTATTGCCAATAAAGAAGCTATAGCACCTCCCAGAGAATGACCCACAAGTCTTAACTTAAATCCCTGTCAAAAAGTTAGCCACACCTCATGACATGAATGAGAAAAATAAATAAACTAAGAAATGAATAGCAAAATAGATGAAGTAAGATCATCCCCACCTCATGTTTCTCCAAGCATTTTCTTATGATTTCAATCTCATGACGGAGAAACCAACGTGCAGATTCAGCAGTGCCAAAGTGAGTTGAATAGCCTTCATAGGTGACTTCACCATCACTTGAGGAAAGAATATCAGTGATAAGGTCATAAAAAGTATGTGTGCCACGAATGCCCAAAATTACAAGCTTTTTACGGGTATCAACCCCTATATAGTATGCAGGCCTCATTATGCTGGAGTTTTTGACAAATTTTTTGACATTACTTTCTCGTAGCATGCTGTTCCTTGAAAGACTAAAAGGGTTATCCCTATAAGCACCTTTAGCCAACTCAATATGATAAATGAGATCTTGAACCTGAAATCCAGTAAGATATATTAATAAGAATCAAGCATGAACTGGACCACAATTATTTATAGTGATATGCTAACATGAATAGTAAAAGATCACAATATCGCATGAACATATAAATGCCTTCTGCCTCTAAAATGAAGTTTCAGAAGTTACAATGGATTCTGACAATATCGGAATGCCTTTGATATCTTCAAATGGATGAGTGGAAGCTTGACGAAGATAGATCAGATACAAGCCAATTGTAAGGTCACTCAAGCTCCAATCCTGGATTCCAATCTTGCTTCGTTGGATGCAGGCAATTATTTCCGTAAGGGATCGATTGCTTGGTGGGGGTTTGTTTCCAATTTCATTTCCTGCATAACATGGAAAAATAAGTCAGCCTTGTTTCATAGTAAAGCAAATTGGAACATTATATGATCAAGTAGTATCTATGGAGCACAGGAAAAACATATGCTAATGATATAAATAAATTTTGTCATGTAATGTTATTGAGTCATGAGGGCAAGCCTTGGAACAACAGTGATGTTGTTGTCTTGTGACCAGGAGGTCACAAGTTCAAATCTAGGAAGCAGTCTCTCCACTTGCAGGAAGAAGAAGCCTCATGCATTGGGTCACCCTTCTATAATATAACTGAGTCATCTATGACTTATAACTTATTTATAACAGATGATTTTATGGGAAGGTAATTGCAATTTATAGCCATGCTAACTGTCTAACTTCATCAAATGAAACATGTTATGACACAGTGACATAACACTTAACAGACCTGTTGGCAAAGCCCACCTACAAAATTGAAGAGCTGGTTCAAGTGCCTTTGTAAGCCAAGCCAGCTCCAACTTCCACTTACTATCTGAGGAATCTTCATCATCAGAACAGTATTTGCTAATCCCATCATTTCCATCCACCTTCTTCACTTCAGATTTGAAAGAAATCTGTTGTGTTTCTTGCTCTTCTTTTAGCTTATCTTCTACCTTGTCTGCTCTTGACCTTTGCAATTGAAGCTGGTTGGAAACACTATGCATATAGTTCCAAGGTGGTTTTTCTCTGTTGAGAAAAAATTTGGTAGAATCTGCACATCCAATTAAAAGTAATAGATGTGAATATTAGGATACTATTTCCTATTTCCTAGCAAGAAAATTGAATTAACAAAAAAAAAAAATGAAACTTAAGTACTAGTTAATAGAAACTAGAGACCCATTCTGATAAGACGTTTGGTGAGGTCAGTTCTCCATGAACCTATTACTGCATTGACTCATAACCAGATTGACAACACAAAATCTCCTATTGAAGACAGACCATTGGGCCTCTTTGAACAATTTTTTTGCATAAATGATGTATACTCTACAAGTAAACAAATTTTCTATTGTCCTCTTGAGACTGCTCAGTTGATAAAGGTATATGAGCCTAAGACACATGCAATGAGCGTGTGGCTTCCAACCGTGCAATGCACACAGCTTGTTTTCCCATCTTCTTTCCCTTCTCCCTCCCTAAGAGGTCTCCTGTGGGCTTCCCTAAGTTCAACATCAGTGGTAAGCTGACTCTCTTGCACAATTATGTTTTAGAAAAAAGAAAAAGGTATTCTATGACGACCAATGGACATATGAAATAATAGTTACCAAAAGGTGGTAAACTATGTCACACGGATACATGTTCAACCGTTCAAGTATTAGTTAGCAAAAGGTGGTAAACTATGTCACACGGATACATGTTCAACCGTTCAAGTATTGTATCCGATATGTATGTCAACACAACAATTTCCTTAAAAATTAAGATACCGGTATTAAAATAAACTATTAAATGAGATTTAAATGTGTAAAATATATTACATAACTCATAATAGATTCTAATCCACAATTTAAAATCAGTAAAACATTGTCTTGTCATTTCAGTCTTAGCAGCTTAATGTGTGTTTGGGCAAAAGTTTGTAAATTTGACATCCAATTATCTTGATTTTGCAAAATTAATTTGGGTTAAAATTGGTTATGAAACCAAGTAATTCATATTTGGAAAATTTTATCTCGAAAACAAGTTTGCAATTAATCGTGCTTTTAAGAACATTGTCATGTTTGGTTGAAATTGAAAACAAGCAAGCGTGATCCTTTGATTCCTTTCGGACAAAACCACATTTGTATTGTTTAAAAGTGAATGCTGTTGTAAACATATGATATTAAATGGTAGAAAGTGTGGACATGCAACAAGAATATCAGGTACAAACACTCTCCATCCCAATTTCTAAAATCGGCGTCATTCAATTTTAGCAGCTACCAAATGGCGATTCATGATTTGAATTTTCACAATTGCGTTCCTCTAATTCTTCCATAATTTAAAAGAAAATCCTAGTCTAGAATTGGAACAAGCCATTCAGTGGTGGGAATAGCACAAACACATGGTGGACAAATTAAAAAAACGTTGTTACTGAGGATGCAGTGTATCGAATGCAGCATTAGATTGAACCTACGATAATCAAAATGGAAGAAGAAGAAAAAAAGGGAACTTACAGAAATTACGGAGCAGTTGCTTGATGTATTGGGTATTCATTTGGAAGAGGAAGCAGGAATTGGATATTACAACAGAGTGAAAAAAAAAACGAAGTGACTCAGCGCTCGGTGGCAACTCGGAAGGTAGAGAAAGAGATGATTCCAGATAGATACCTCAGCCAAATGTTCGCAGAAACAAGGCACCGCACCGCTTCAGGAATACTCTACAAATCTTACACCAGGTTTGTTTTGCTTTTGCAACCAGTCAATAAAGCAAGGATCTTGCTCAAATTAACTTGTTTTTTGTTCCATCCAATTTATATTTGTAATGATTCAAAATTAAATACTACAGTACATAGTTTTCTTTATATATAAGTAGTTGAATGAGAGATATTTGATGCGTCTATCTATATGTATTTTTTTAAATAAAAAGTAAAAGAGAAAAAATAGTTGAAGAACAGAGTGACATTAGTTAGATTTTGAAGATTCATGGAGTTACAAGGTAAGGTAAGTTGAATAATTAAAAAAATGAAAAAAAGTTGTGGATTTGATATTATCTATTAACAAAATTAATATTTTAATAATTAATATTTGTTGATAAAAAATATTGTAAAAGTTCATGAAATTAATGAAAATAATTATACATACATTTAAGAAAAAAAAATGTAAACATCTAATAATTATAAATACTAAATACAATAAATGAAACACCATAGTCATAACACGATGAATGATAAGTGAAGAAAGATTATAAAAAATATATACATTTAATTAATAAGAATATAAAGGTTTAACCTAAGAATTAAGAAAAATAATGTTGACTCAGTTATAACAAGTTAATTCAAATTTATCAAAAATACTCTCTTATAATAAATTATAAACTTACTTATACCTCTACTAATAAATCAGGCCCATGATTCCATGAGCTAACCTAAGACCCAACAAACTAACTAACTAGTCAACTAATTAAACTAAAAGTTAAAAGCTTAGGGAGACTCAACAATAAAGAAGTCAAATCCAAGTCAAGGTTCTAATTACAAAATCATAGAAAATATCACAAAGGCCAACAAAGGCTCAATACAAAAAAAAAAAAAATTAAACATTTCAATATTTCAATGTAGCCTAAGTCTTCCTTTTTTTTTTTTTTTAAATTGCAAGAGGAAAGGACTACAAGCCTCCAGGAAAAGAAATATGAGCTATATCAGCTCGTAAAGCATACAAGATAAAACATGGAGCAAACTCAAACACATGATTAGAGATATTCGCCACCATAGCTTACTTTGTCAAACCATTAGCCACCTAGTTTGCTTCTCTAAGAATATGATTCCAAGATTCATCCCCCATTCTCATAAACCATGAATTTCTCTAACAAGGTTATAACAAGAATGCAACATACAACAACAACCTTTAGATAGAAAACGCACCCCGAAGAGAGAATCAGAAACTCTAATCCTTCTAAACCCTCTCGACCAAGCCAATTCCAGCCCCATCAATATAATATAGCGTTCAGTTCTGCAATTAACACCAAACATCAACAAATAAACTCACCATTGTGATAACGTAACAGAACCCCATAAGCATAAATATTTCCCCCCTCACAATTGGAACTTGGAGAGTATGTTGGAACTTTGAAGGTGTACTTTGAAGAATGTGTTACTAGTACTCAGGGACAGATTTAGAGGAGTGCGAACAAGGGTTCAGTGTCTCTTTTTTAGAACTTTTCATGTGAATAATATGTGATGTTTTCGGAAAATTTTCATCTCAACTCGTTGCAAGTTTTCTGTGTTTCAGACTTTTTTTTCTAAATATATTTTTTGTTGTAATATTTGAAATTCATTTTTATAAAATTTTTATCACGTTCTCATCTTCACAAAATTAAAATATGTCATTTTTTTCTAAAATAAATATTAAACATTTAAACTTAGGTGTATTATTTTTTTCATCGATTATATATACTATTAATATAAAAAACCACATTTTATATTGATTATATATACATAACTAATGTCAAAAATATCATATTTACATAAGTGATATATATAAAAGTATAATCGATATAAAAAATCATCACATATCAAAAATAATATATTTTAATTTTGTAAGGACAAAAAACATATTAAAATTTTTAAATGAGTGAATTCCATACATTTTCATATATTTATGAAGATGAAAATATATTTTGTCCTTCTTTTTAAATTCCCCATATGTAATTTTAAAATATTATTTAAAACCTTATGAGTATGTTTGGATGGAGTATTTTAAAATTTTAAGAAATTTAAAATTCAGGGAAATTAAAATGCATCAATTAAAATTTTTATTTTTAAAATTTTGTGTTTAGATAAAGAAATTGAATTTCTTCATTTTTAAAATTTTGAACCTCATTCACGTAAAAACACGTAAGTTGGATGGTATCTTGAGAGCAGCGGAGGTCGAAGTACGTCGATGATTGAGACTGAGCAAAAAGTTGTGCATTTAAAGCTTTTAAAAAAGAAGAGAATTTCAATTTCTTATCTATTAGAGAGAAATTCAAATTCTACATTTTTACTTGTTTAAAATTCTCTTTTAAAATTTCAAAAATTTAAATTTCTTATATAAAAATATCCAAACAGTGAATTTTAAATTGAAGAATTTTAAATCCCCTAATAAATTACTTTTTCCAATTAAAATTCTCCATCCAAACACTGACTACAAGACATGAATTGAACAATTTCTCTTTTATTCAACAATAAAAAATTAAAATTCTAAAAACCAAATTATCAATTTTCCTCTTCACAGAAATCCATTTTAATAGCAGCCCAACAACAGGCCCAAAGCCCAATTCCCACCAAAATCCACATTTAAATGGAACAAGTTGACTCTATTACCCTTATTCTCTCATTTTTAATTTCAAATCTCTTCTTTCTTTCTTTCTTCTTTTTCTGCCGAGGAACAGAAAGAAATAGAAAAAGAAGAAAAAACACAGCGCCCTAGATTTCCTCTTCTCTGCTTCCGAAGAAAGAGAAAACAAACAAAACAATGGCGTTCGCTTCTTTCCTCGGCAGAGTCCTCTTCGCTTCCGTCTTCATACTATCTGCTTACCAAGAGTCAGTACCTTCTATTTTTCGCCTTTCATTTTCTATATCCTTTTTTCGTTGATTTGCTCATACGATTTTATTTATGTAATTTTAATTCAAACAAACGAATTAATTAAACTTTCTGGATTCTCCGTAACTTTGCTTCCATGGATTTGGCTATTTACTTGCTGCGGTAGTTGGATCCGTTACGTTTAAGGTTTGAAAGTTGAAACCGTTTGTATAAGTGAAACGACCGCGTAGATCTGCGTTTATTTTTTCATGTTCGGTCCACTAAGATTTCGACGTTATCATGTGAACTAGTTGTGCTCAGATTTGGTTGAAGTGCGAGGAGCTCAAACTTGTTTTTGGTTTTTTGAATATTTCTAAGTTTGAAATTAACTGTAAGTTCTTGTTGCTGCATATTTGCATGTCTGATTTCATTTCCTTGTCAAGGGATATTATTTTAAAGCTGGAAGATGGTATATTCATGTTAGTATGTTTAATATTTACCATATTTTGCTGTGTAATGTGTTTTTTTTTATCGGCAAATGTTAGTATTGTTAGTTTTTGTTAACGGGGATTTGAACCCATGACCTCTCCTGGTCTCCCTCCTTTGCCACTAGACCTACCTTATATTTTCTGTCGTGTAATGTGTAATTATGCTTTGGCTTGACAGTTTTTTCATACTTACTGAATTGGGTTGCTTTGAATTCTTGTGTGTGACTTCTCATTCAATTGTGCTTGATTTAGAAATTATTTGTTGTGGGTTTGGAGGAGTTGATTGGTTGGTTGCTTTGCTTGTGCTTACTTTCCATGTTGACTTAGAGACTAAGGTTAATAATCAAGTTCTTCCAATTTGATGTTTTAAGTTTCGAAGCACCCTTTTGCTAATTATTTTTGACTGGTCCTCTTTACTTTTTTATGGTCCATCCCTGCCTTTTTTTTTTTTAAATGCTGATGTGAAGTCTCTTGTTTACTGTCTTCTGTTCATTACTATAGATTTAATGAATACGGAGTTGATGGGGGACCTGCAGCAAAAGCACTCAGACCTATGTTTGATGCCTTTACACATCGGGTGCATTCTCAAGTGGGCTTTCAAATTCCAGAGATTGATGTTAGTCTCTCTCTCTCTCCTCCCTCCCTGCCTCCCTCCCTCTCTCTCTCTCTCTCTCTCTCTTTCTAATATGTGTATGCACGTGTTCTTATTTTTGGAAAATTAGGTCTGTGCCTGTTTTCATTTTAAACTTGCAAGTGATTGGAGAATTTATCTAATACAATAATAAATATTTATGTAATGCTATCTCGCATGACTTGCAATGTATGTTGGATGATAATTGTACTCTTTCATTAAAATAAAAGGAATGTACTTGATTTGAAAAAGAAGAATGAGCCAATTAGGACATGGTATTAATGGATATAAGTCTTTACCTTTATCCTTGAGGTTTATTGGTGCTGGACCATACCAAATTTAGGGTTCTCAACAGGTGAGGTTATTCAGCTTGTGTTAGCCATAATGATAAAATTGAGAAGAAAAATAATAAAACAGTAGATCTGTTAGTAAAATGTTGGTGGGGGATAGGCAGGGGTTGGGGAAGTTATGAACAGTTTAACATCACAATTGAAAATAATTTACTTTCTCGCATTAGGACTGTTATCTACATATAGCACCTTCTTAGTTTATACATCAAAATTTACTTAAATTGAGTTGAACTCTCTCTTGCATGCATATTATATTATCTTGTATGGTAGAATTTGTCTGATATTGTTGATGTTTTGAACAGCTGAAATTTTTAATTGCTGGGGCTATTGCTCTGAAGGGCCTTGGAGGGGTTCTTTTCATATTTGGCAGCTCTTTTGGAGCTTTGCTTCTGGTTTGCAGTCAAAATCCTCTCTATGAATATATTGGATTTCATATTCTTCTCATGTGCCCCGTTTTTCAAGTTGTAACTCTTAATTAATTTTTTTTTTTGGCTGTAGCTCCTGCACCAGCTGATTGCTACTCCAATCCATTATGATTTTTACAATTATGATAGTGAGGACAAAAAGTTTACTCAATTGTTCATCAAATTTACACAGGTCAGATCAGTGACTTATTTTATTTTATTTTGAATTTATTTTCATGTCTATGTGCCATATTCAAGCTGCTGTTACAGTGTTACTTATATATTTGCACTTGTTCATCAAATATAATTACTCCTTGCAGAATATGGCTCTTTTCGGGGCTTTATTGTTTTTCATTGGCATGAAAAACTCCATCCCTAAAAGGGTACCCAAGAAGGCTCCAAAGACAAAAACATATTAGTTTTGCAGCATTGAGGAATGAGGACCCCTTTCAAGAAGAGGGGGCTGCTGTTTCCTGGTTTTTCATCATATCCTCTCCAATCTGGCAGGATTTGCATTGAGTACTCTCTTCTCTGGTTCAGAACCAATCTTCCTCCCTTTGAGATTTTTGTAGTTTTGGCTTCACTTGGATTAAATTATTGGCTACTATTATTATTTTTGTATGATCTGTTATCACGGTCTTAGGAACTATCTTTCAATTGCCAAAAGGATGAGAAGCCTTTGCGCTTAATCTTCACAGTGCCAATTTCATTTTGTTCTATCTATCTTGATGTAAAGTCTTTGAAAGTCTGGCACGTGAAGTTATTATTTAACTAAATTGGAGTTCTCCACTACCTCCTGATTTGTGTTCCCCTCCTCTCTCTTTTTTCCTTCTCTTCTTCCTTTTACTCGTATATTACTGACCTGTTATTTCAAAACAACATAAATTTGTGTTGGGCATGGAGGGAAATATTGTGGATCAATTGAGCTTGCATTGCTTTGGTGGATTGGGTTTTTTGACAAAACAAAACAAAGGAGTTAGAGGTTTTTTTCTATTATATATATATATATATATATATATATTTAGAATGCATTAGTAACCACAATTGAAATACATTTTTGTGTAAATGGTTGGTCATGCCGAAGGCAATAATGAACTCATGTTTACACTACTCACTCGCTTTGTGTATCCTCTGTAAAATCGAGCAAGAGTTGTACTGGTATTGAAATTCAAACAAAGTACATAGTAACAAACATATAACCCAACTCCCTTCACATATTTAAAGACTCCTTCCAACTTTCACAATGAATTGACTCCTTGTATTCTCATTACAATAATATCATAGGACAAT
The DNA here is from genome assembly GCA_007407185.1 of Glycine tomentella. NCBI lineage: Eukaryota > Viridiplantae > Streptophyta > Magnoliopsida > Fabales > Fabaceae > Glycine > Glycine tomentella. The sequence continues at coordinate 216,709 of PYAF01001756.1, forward strand.
TATCAAAAGCTATGGTACAAATTTTGCTAACAATAATAAATTATATATGCTTATTATAGAGTTTCATGGTTTCGTTTATAAATTATTATGACTATTATCAGCATTATTTATTTGTTAGAGAAATTCCAAGTGTGTTGGTATGCCAAAAGCTATAAGCAAAACAAAGAATTTTAATTGAAACAAGAGTGAGGTGATTATGGAAAAGGTAGCACACACAAAATGAGAAATCAAGAGCTTCCATTGTTGCTCAACACTCTCTCGTCTTGGTTGTGTATGTGTGAGAGTTCATCCTTGCCTTCCCGATTAGCAAATGCGGGGTTTGGATAATTAGGAGAGGTATGAATTTTGGATAATTAGGAGATGTATGAATTAAAGGACATTTTGGATAATTAAATAAAAAGGAGGTTTGTTGGATGACTAATGGAGGTATGGATAACATTTACCTAAAAATATGAGCCAATAAAGATTTTGTATACAAGGCGGTGTCTACCATGGGAAAGTTGCCTATGTTTCCCATTGTGAAAGTTACATTTTTTTATTTTCTTTTTCTTTCTCTCTTACCAAATTATCCTTTCTTTTGTTTTCCTTTCTCTTCTTCTTCCCCTCCCTTTCTCCACTGCACACTCCCACCAAGCTACCATTTCCGCAACCACAATGTAACTCTCTCCCTTCCCTCTCCGCGCTCTCTCAAATCATTTTAAATCAAATGCACATTTGATTTTTGTATCAAAAAAATATAACCGTAAAAACTAAAAAGAAAGGAAAATACAAATGGACTGAAGGTTATGGTTTAAGCTCTGGTTTGTGGTGGTTGCGTTTTTTCTCTAGATCTGAGAGAGGGGTTGCAATTTTTTTCAGATTTGAAAAAGCTGGGGTGGTTTGTGGTTTCCATATCTGAGAAAGGGAGGGTGGTTGTGGTGGCGTCACAGCTGTTGGCTTGGAAGGTAGTAACGGTTTCGTCGTCAGCGTTGGCGTTGCTGTCGTCGGCATGGTGGTTGCAGATGTGTTGTGGTCGATGGCTTGAAAGGAAGATTTGTGGTACTTCATGTGTGTGGGTCACCCATAAATCTGAATTGATCAATTTATGTATTTGGGTCAAAATCACTGAATTAATCAAAATCGTTCATGTACATGTTGGATCATGGATTTAAATCTATAGATTCGATCAAAATCGAACTAAATCAATAAAAAAAAAACATTATGAGTTGTTTTGTTTGACTTTAAATACTATTAATATTGAGATTCCAAGTGTTGGAACTTCAAATGTTTATAATATTAATTGATCATATTTTGTTCATTTGTTTAAGCAAATATGATGTAACAAGTTTGGTTGTACCAAAGTTTATTGTAAGAAATTAGTTTGTAAAAAAAAAATAATTGTAATTCAGACTATTATAGGAAATTTAGTTGAAAAGTATTTTATTTTAATTTGTATTAGTCTATTTTAAAATATTATGTTAATGATATTAAATGAATCAATTTTACTACTCCCAGACATTTGATAATATTGTGTTAGGATAAATAGTCATTTCATCTTGAATATGTATAGCATGGACAAATTTGTCTCCAAAAGATGTAAATTCAAATTTTAATTTCCGAAATTGAAAAAAGTGCGACAAATTCATTCATCTATTATAGTTAATGAAAGAGCTTATATGGCGCAAAGCGACGAAAATGTCACAAAAATGATTGACAATATGACTGCTGAATAGATTGGACCAAAATGTTAGAAAGTTTCCATTGGACTAAAATGTCATGAAGTTTCCATTGAACTAATTTGTCAGACACCAAAATTCATTATTTAAGGATAAAATATAATTTAATCTTCATCTTTCCTTCTGTTTTTGTTCTAACCTATAAAATATAATTTAATTCTTCCACTGGACCAACACACTTAATTTTGTTCTAATATGTAATTTAACATCAACACACTTGATTTTGTTCTAACATGTAATTAAGAAAGTTTCTTTTAAAAATGGTCTTTTCAGCTCAAAGAACAACAACCAATTAAGTGTATATATGACGTTGTCAAGTGTCAACTTTTCTCTCAAATAGGACTAGGTCTAACACATAAGGATTTGCAAAACTCATTAAACAAAAATGACCAATTCCAACACAGAGAAAAAGAATAGAATAGAACAAATCACATCCTCATTCAAGATCACACTTCAAAAATCCATGTCAATCTGATGACCTTAAATGTTGCTTCAACTTATGTAGGCATTTTGAATGGTATTAGGGAGTTTGGTAATATAAAAGCGACTAAACGATGCATTTTTGGTAAAACGCCAAATTGATGACAACTTTTACGATGTGAAAAAGAACTCGAAAAAAAGATATGTAGAGAGAGAAAAAAAACACGGACGAATATCCTATGATATTATTATGTTCCAATAATGTGCTAATAATCTTAGTATTTGAAAAGACAAGTAAAAGTAAACAGTTGTAGCAAATTTACAATAGACAAAATTAATTATTTTCACTTTTATAATTAGATCCTCCTCGGACATTATATAGTTGGTAACTTCATGCATAATTGCCTATGTTTGTAGACCTTCACGCGTTTCCTGTTAAGCTATCATCATGTGCATTATATTGTACTCATCAATATATGATTGCAATTATTAAAAACTCGTTAAAGATTTGTGAAGTAATAACATGTTTGTAACATAACGAGTAACATCATGGTGCATCTAATACATTTTGTTAGTTTTGGGTGTCATTCACACCAAAACATAAGAGAAATAAATACAATGGGGTGGTAACATATATTTGAGGTGTGTTTGGAATATCTACAAACACTACATTATTTCAATAATTTTTTTTTGTATATATATAGAGAGAGAGAGTTAATTATTATTAGAATTGGTTATAGTCAAAATTACTCTTAATAGCAAGGGTGTTCGTTATTTAATTTAAATTAGTTTTTAGATAAGAAACTATTTGATTTGGTCATAAAAATAAATTAGTATTTGCTTTGAATTAATTAGTTTTATTATAATATTAAGTTCATCTAGTCTAATTTATCTTTTATAGTTTGAATTAGATAGATTTTTTTTGGTATTATTTAGAAACTACAAAAGTTAAATTTCCTTATTTTCTATAACAATATCATAAGACCATACACATTCAATATAGAAGTGATAATGATCTATGTGATGCATTATTAAGCACAATAAAATACACAATATCATACGACCATGCATATTCATTCTCTCTCATTTCTATATCTAATTTCAATAGCTTATTTTGTTTTCAAAGTATTGTTTATTGCATGTTCGTTTTCATTTTATTCTTGATAATACTCTCTATATTTGAGTTTCCACATGTGAGGATACTCAACAAATATGAGTTTTCATCCTCGCTTTGTCTTTCTCTCAAGTTTTGCATGTACTAGTTAGTTCATATGAGTTCTGTTTTTCATTTTTTTTAATCTGAATATGAATATTCTTTTAGGCATAAAGCTCCAACTACCTTAATCAATGTGGGAAGGAAATTGTGAACTCGTGGATGTATTAATTTTTAAAAGAATGGATGTATTAATTGTAAACTCTTGGTTATTTTTTTTATAAAAAAAATAAAACAAATTTGGAGTGATTGTTAGACTTTGGGGACAAAATTTCTACAAATTTAGTTGAATACATGAAGTGAGATAAACTATGTCGCAAAAACCGATAAATACGACGGAGACGCATACGATCCTCGAAGACCCTTCATTAGATTACATTGTGACGAATGATTAATCAAACTGTTCTAGGCCCACCAAACCAATCCAAAATGAATGGTGATGGAAAACCTTATTTTGAAACATGAGGTAAAAGAATGAGGGACTTAATTGTAATTTACAATAGAAATTGAAATAATGACAATTAACAAAAATGAAGAAAAGATTACGAGAAAGAAAGAAGTTTGTGACTGTCACACAAATTATTGTCAAATATCGTGTTTCATATTTTCAAACCAAAATTACTATTTTTTCTACTATTTAATATTATGATAAAAAAAATTAAAGTACCACTTTATTTCTTCCTTTTTCTATTTCTTCCAAGAAAACCTCAAGGAGTTGAAGGTTTAATTCTACCAATTGGGGTCCTCCCATCACCACCCCAGGGTTCATAATTATTCTTCATGCTTACCTAGCCAACATTTAGATCCAACTCTATCTAAATTTTTCTAATTTATTCCAACATTTCTCATTTGTCAAACTTTTGTCTTGCAGCTCTTGAATATCAAAGGAACCTCCTTAAAAGGTAGGAAGAATCTTAAGGTTTCTAGCATTCATAGTAGATTCAGATCAATAAGGAAAAGAAAAAAACCAGGAGAGCGAAAATGAAGACGAAAGTGTAAATCGAAAAAGATGTGAAGAAAAAATGAAAAAGGAAAAAATGTGAACCATCAACTTCATAATAAACATATCTAAAAGTCAATAATTGCCTTCCCACGGTGGGAAATATTCTCAAGTTTCCCACCCTAGTCTCCATCTTGAACAAGTACACCTAGTAGATAGTCTATGTAACTTGACCGCGATTTCGAAGTTTTGGCTACTCTTAGTGCTTCCCAAGTCATTCATAAGGTTTAGAATACATCCAAGAGCTGTTGTGTGGAAGCTGATTAGAAAATTGACAAAATCTCCATATGCTCCAACAAGCAAACATAATCTCGTTCTTTGATTTGCTCATCATTACCTTGATTTATACAAATCCTTTCCAATGAAATGGACCAACATGTGGTGAGAAGGAGTATGCTGACTTACATTCTTTATTTGACAAAAATACATCGCTTAAAGGACTTAACCCTCCAATTCATTAATCGGAGTTTGGCTAAACGATAAATAAAGTCTGACAAAGAATTATTTCTTCAAAGATTAAATTCAGATACTACATGAACAATTCAATCTTAACTTCAATATATTAGCAATCTGTGTCAAATCTTAGAGAAAGTTCATCATGCATTAGTTTGCTAAATATTTGACTAAAGTAAAGAAGATGCAAGTTTTAAGCATGTAAAGTTATAATTCATTGAACAAGAAAATTTCACAGCAGTATCAAAGTATATGGTTTTAAAGGAAAGGTTTTATCAATGTACAACTTTACTATTTTAATAATATTTTATAAATTAAAAATTGTAAATTTTTAAAAAATTAAAAAATAGATATTTTAGTACATTTAAAAATTGTTTCATAAATAAATTTTGAAAATTTCACAGGGAAATTGTTGCAGATTTAAATACGTAGAAAATTTTGCAAGAAAATTTCCCACGGATTTTGCAACTTGTAGGAAACTTTCGTATTAATTTAATAATGAACATAAAAAATTATGTGACTTTAGAAATTTGTAGGAAATTTTTTTCCTCTAGATCAAAAAAATTTCCTGCAAATAATGAATCCACATGAAATATCCCACGGAAGCTAAAACCGCATGAAACGCACCCGTGAATTTTCCTACATTTTGTTTCACAAGAAACGTTTCCTTAAATTATTTTCCGCAGAAAATTTCCTAAAACAACCTACTGCCTCACCAAAATTTCCTGCAGATATGTATTTTGTTCCTGTGATATTATCCACACAAAATTTCATGCGAGTTTTAACTAAAACTCCGCATGAAACTAATTATCCACGAAGTTTTACTGTAGATAAGTTTCTGTAGGAAAATCCGCAAGTAATTGGAAATTTCTAGAAGTACATAAAACTTATACAGAGAAAAGATGATCAGAACATATATAGAAAAATCAAAATAATAAATTTGTTGGCAAGCTTATTGTATAAACTATAAAGTATAAAATCATATTTGTTATATTTAATTGACGAGTAATAAAACCTTAATTAGCCTTATAACTTAGTTTGGATATCCATCAATTTCATCGTATAAAATCATATGGAAAGTATAGGTGGTAATTCGAGATTTGTTATATTTTGAGGCACCTTTGTTCTCATCAAATGATTGGACAGTGACATCGGAAAATGAATATTGTGTTTGTCGGCATTTGAACATCGTCCTTTCTTGATTTTTATTGTGTGAATGTGTGGTTGTTATCCCTGCTGAGTAAATGTAATTTTTTTTCAAAGGACAATTGCAGGTGTGAAGGATAAAAAGTGACATTGTTGCATAAAAAATAAGAGGAAAGTGACATTGTTTAGAGAATGAAATTAATGGTCGTTGGTTTTAGTTAGGTCTTTGTTTTTAGTTGCTTGGATGCTTTTGTAGGATGTTACTGCTTACTATTACTTTATGTGTTGTCTATGTGAAATTAATTTCGTGTTGTCTTTTTGTGTATTAGGCCCATTTTTCCACATAGATAGGAGACCGGGTTTTCTTTAAGTGCATATTAGGTCCGATTTATCTTCAAAATTATTTTTACTAATTACCATGTTATAATATTGTGAATTATTTTTGTCAAACATAATTCTTAAAGACTATGTTATAAAAAGACATAATTCCTAAAATATCCGAAAAAGATAAGACCAATCATTAAGGTTCCTCGTAGGCACGATTAGACTCTTTGGTGGATTTACGCATTTTGGCGCTTTTTCCCTTTTCAAGTAAATTACTACAGTACCTTAATTTTTATCTTTAAAAAATAGTAGTATAGTTTCTTGGCTGATATTTTTGGATATATTTCGGGTGTTTGATTATAATACATTTTGTGTAATTAATAAATGATATTATCACAGTTACTAATATGTAATTTTTAAATATAAATAACGTAATTATACATTTAAAGTTTATCACATTCCTTAATTATAATACATCAAGTATTATAATACATCAAGTTTATCACTTTAAAGTTAGCTAAAAGTTAAAACTTAGTAACTGAAAGTTGAAAATTTTTAAGTTATTTTAATTGTTGAAATAATTGAAAAATGTAAAATGATATATTTAAAAATGATAATAAAGAAATTGAATAAATATT
>PYAF01001756.1:223717-260041 GCA_007407185.1 Glycine tomentella
CAGAAGTTATCAAAAAAATATTAGAAGCTACTTAAAAAAGATTGTTTATAAAAACAATCTACCAATTTTTTTTATCTAGCAAAAAATTTAAAAACTAACTAAAATGACTTGTCGATTATAGTCTATGTTCAATAAAACTAATTGAAAAACTATCTGAAAATTGAAAAGTTAGTTTATTAAATTATAAGTGTATGGCTGATGAAGTAGTTGAAAAATATAAAATGACAAAAAAATAATAAAATTATGATTTATTTAAAAAGGATAATGAGCAAAATTAGATAAAAATATTAAGGATAAAAAGGAAATATAAAAAACTAGAAGTTAGAAGCTAGCTTTTAAAAAAAAGCTACCTAAAGTAGCATTTCAAAAAACATTAAAAACTACTATAAATTACAAAAAAAGTTTGTTTAGCATTTTTTTAAATGCTAGCTTTTAGGTTTTTATTTTCTTCCATTTGTATTCTCAAAACACTTAGACTATGTTCGATAAAAAAATTAGTTGAAAAGTTAGCTTTAAGTTGGTAGCTGAAAAATTAACTTATTAAACTATAAATGTTTGGTAAAACTAGATGTTAAAGAAAATGAAAAGTATAAAATGATAGAAAAGTAATAAAATAAATACTTAATTATAAGGGGTAATAAAAAAATATGAATAAATATATTAAAGGTAAAAATGAAAGAAAATATAAAAAGATACAAACTAGAAGTTAACATTTTAAGAAACGCTACTTCAAGTAGTATTTTAAAAAAGTTAAAAGCTACTAAAAAAATTTGTTTATCGAACGACTAAACAAATTTTTCAACTAATAAAAAAAATAAAAAACTAACTAAAATGTCTTACTGAACATAGTCTTATAATTTAATAAATTAATTTTTCAGTCACCAGTTTTTAACTTCTAGCTACTTTTTCAATTAGTTTTGTCGGATATAGTATTAACTAAAAAAGTTAAAATTAGTTGAAATGTTTTATCATATATAATCATAATGAATGATATATACATCAAACAATATTTTTTTTATATAAACAGTGTAGTTTAATTGGTTGAAAAGGTATACATGACTTATCTTAGTTCGATGTTTATGGATAAAAAAACCAACAAGAAATTACAGGTATCTAATTTGCAACTGTCTTCTACTTTTATATATTTTTTATATATTGTTATTGTTTTCTACGTTCAATGTTTGGCATCTTGTACCATTTTTGGTATAATTAATGGCCACCAAGTCTAAAATTTGAAGCAAATTCCTTCCGAGTAACCATCTAAAGAGGAAAGCTAGCGATAGCATGGAAATGGGAGGTTTTGACAAAGAGGGTGCAGGCTATGACAGAGCCAAGGAAGTGAAGGAGTTTGAAGATACCAAAGCAGGAGTGAAAGGACTCGTAGATTTTGGTATTCTCAAGCTTCCCAGATTCCTCATCCATCCACCAGAATCTCTTCCATCATCACCAACATCTTCCAACAACACAACTTCAATCTTGCAGGTTCCTGTGATAGATTTCACAGGATATGATGATGATGATGATGAAAGTTGTTGTCGCAGGTTAAAGATAGTGAGAGAGATTCGCGAGGCATCAGAAAAGTGGGGGTTCTTTCAGATGGTGAATCATGGTGTTCCTGTTAGTGTCATGGATGAGATGCTAAGGGTCATAAGAGAGTTCCATGAGCAATCAAAGGAGGTGAAGAAAGAGTGGTATTCTCGTGACCCTAAGGTGAGAGTGAGGTATTTCTGCAATGGAGATCTCCTTGTGGCAAAAGTAGCAAACTGGAGAGACACCATACTGTTTCAATTTCAAGAGGGTCCTCTCGGCCCTGAGGCATATCCACTAGTATGCAGGTACTGCAATCAAGGGAGAGGGAGCATGTGTTGCTTAACTTAATACTTTTTTTTTAATAGTTTGATAATTTTGGTTAGAAATGTGACTAGAGGGATTCACTTATCTTTCTTTTCCCTTCTCCTTTCATCCTTAATTTTTTATTAAACTAACCTTATATCTTCTTATTTAATTTAATCATATTTAGATAATTTTATTTGTTAGTAATTATAAGAAAAGAAAATAAAAAGATAAAATGAATTAAGTTTTTTTATAAATTAAAACTAATTTAGGTAGTTTAGTTTTTTTTTTAAAGGTTAGATGAGAAAGTTTTTATGTAAATTAGGTGTGTAAGTTAATTTAACTTATAGAAAAATATTTATAGATTAGGTTTATATATCCAAGATAGCGCATTAATGTTTCAACACTCAAATTGGTGTTGAAAAAAGAAATTGTTGAGACATGTGTCTTCAACAAATGGCAAATGTTCTGTAAAAAAAATGGCAAATGTTAACGTTAGTTAGAGGAAAGCATGGTTAAAAATTAAAAGTAAATTTTTTAATTCAATATCTTATTAATATATTCTTACAAATGAATTGTAATACATCTTAACTAACGTGGTTTTTAATAAATAAAAAATGGTTTTAATTCGTTAACAATGTCCCTATGGTATTGATAATTGGCGCTCAAGACCCTAAAAATAAAAACACTTAATTCGATTGATAAAAATTGGAAATATTAGTTGCATTTATCCCTTTTAAGGATTAAAGTATTTTATGTTTAAGGATTGATATATCAACACATATCAAGCCTTTCATTACTATGAAGGAACACTTCGAGCATTAAGAGTATAAAAATAAATTTGAGTTTAGTTTATAGAGATCGCCTACAAATGTCAATTGTATTGGTAAATTTTCCATATTCAATGATCAATATGATTAGTTTTTATTATTTTTAAGTACTTATTATAATAAGGGATTGATTTCTCTGACCCAAATTTCTTGTGATGTTTCATTCAAAACGAAAATGTGGGTATCCCGAATCGGATATATAGAAAGAAATTAGTTAACTTTGACTGTTTATATGAATGTTGGATATAAATGATGATTCCCATGAAAGTTGTTTTTCCTATAGGGAAGCAGTGATTCAATACATGGAGCACATGTTCAAACTGAGGGAGATATTGTCACAATTACTTTCAGAGGCATTAGGGCTCAAGAGGGACTATCTTAAAAACATAGAATGCATGAAAGGTGAAACAGTGGTGTGCCACTATTACCCACCTTGTCCAGAGCCAGAATTGACACTTGGTGCCACTAAGCATTCAGACCCATCATGCCTAACAATTCTTCTTCAAGATACCATGGGTGGTCTCCAAGTTTTCCATGAAAATCAATGGGTTCACATTAAGCCCATGCCTGGAGCATTAGTGGCCAACATTGGTGACTTCATGCAGGTAGTAACATTAACATATGAATTCCTATATACACAGTGTGTTTGTCAAATAGTAATTGGGTAACTTAATTATAATCTAGCCCAAATATCTTCTTAAACAATAAAATACAATTTTATGGTGTCAATTAATTGGTACAAGATTATTCTAATTTAAATAGTGATTGACTTTTGAATATGTCATTTCATTAAATATTTGGATAAAAAAATTATGATTCATAATAGTTTTATTTAGTTTAAATGTCTACTATGAGCTATACATGTGGTCTTAAAAAAAATAAACTACTATGTGAGGTCATGTGTTTGGTTTCATGTGTTGAAACCACACAATATGAAAAAGTTATCGAAATTAACTAAAAAGATTTGCTTTGTAGTGACCATGGGAAAAGTGATTTGATTCTCTTTAGATTATCTTTAATCAAACATACAATATCTTTGGTTAGAGATTTTTCTTTTTGAAAAAGTTTTTAGGTTAAACGCACTATGATCAAATAAAAATAATGTATGACTTATAATTATATGACTTCTAGTAATTTTTAACTTATAATTAAATTTTCAACTAATTATACATACTACATAAAACAAATCAAAATCCAACATAAAAATCGTTCGTTTTGCAAGTGAGTAAAGTATCTAATTCCTTTTTGCCATTTCTTGCATAGCTTATCAGTAATGACAAGCTCAAGAGTGTTGAGCATCGAGTACTGGTTGGACGAGTTGGGCCTAGGGTATCAGCTGCATGCCATATATATCCCAACACAAGTTATAAATATGGGCCAATAGAGGAGTTCATATCAAACGAAAACCCACCCAAATATAGGGAGACCCACATTGGGGAATATCTTGCTCATTACAGGTCCAAAGGGCTCGATGGCTCCAAAGCCCTCCATTATTTTATGTTATAATTAACACATTGATCATGTTCGGACAAAAAAAATGCTTTCATGATGTGTATAATAAGGTGAGTGGTGCTTCATACACCATTCAAAATTCTACTACATCATTAGTGTAATAGTGGATTTCCCATTTTGTCCTTGTCTATTTAATTAGCCAAATTTCTCAATTTTTCTTCTCTTCTCCTCCATTGCTTCATGTGTGCTGTGCTTGGTGATTGCTTGGTTTTTGCGTTACATTCATCCTCTCCTTGTTCGGCTAATTGTGGTGGTTCGTGATGGCATTGGTTGGTGGCGGCACTACTGAGATAAGTGCTGGTGTTTTTGGTTCGTGAAAGGGAGAAGCGGTAACTGTACGGATTCGGTAATCCATACACTCCATACGGATTGACCAATCCATATAGATTTTACGGATTAGGTAATCTGTGATCCTCATATGGATTGGTCAATCCGTATGGGGTGTACGAATTACCTGATCCGTAAATCTTATATGAATTGGCCAATCCGTATGAAGTGTATGGATTACCGAATCCATAAACCTCATATGGATTGGCCAATCCATATGGAGTGTATGGATTACCGAATCCATAAATCTCATATGGATTGGTCAATCCATATGAGGTGTAATTTTTTAAAAATGGTTTTGTATTAGTGTGTATTCCAAAACACAAAGCCCAAATTCTAAAATGATATTAATGTGTATGAGTGCTTTTATTATTTTATAATTGTGAATTTGTTATTGAAACAGTATCTAATGTTTGATTTAGAGGAGCAGTTTAGGTTTACCAAGGCAAGCTTTTATTATTTTATAATTGTGTATTTCTTATTGAAAGAGTATCTAACATGTAAACAAATGTTGTACAGCTTATGGCTAAGACTAGAAGAATGCGTCGGGCTCTTGGACAAGATGTTGACGGAGCAAGTGGTAGAAATGTCGAAAGTAACAAAGATGAAGCCACTTAGAAGCGTAGGCCGATGACATTGTATATACGCGGGACACACGACCAAGAGATGCACAGCAAAGGCGACATGGATGACAATAATGCCATGTTTTTGTTTAAACAGTTTGGACATTATTTTTTGACTTTTTCATGTTGGACAATTGTGGAAACTTTGTTAGATATAATGAAATACTAATGCATTAATGATATTAAACAACAACTCTAGTTGTTCAAATAATTCTACACATCATTTAAGTCAACATGTTCAGTGCGAAATTTCATTGATTTAGTATATATTTGCATTCGACCCATGTAATGATTGGGTCACTATTGAGCTTCATTTGAACAGTGAGTAGCCCACAAGCACGCCGTAGATGGAAACAGACAATTGTCTCTTAAAAAAACTATTACAAACACAATTAAATTCAATCAAGTGTTAAATAAATAATAATAATAATATTTTAACATATCATGAAAGTCTCAAGAACACCATGTTAAAAAAAAGAATCGAAAAATTAACTTATTGTATTGTATTTTCTCAACGAAATTATTTGTCAACTTCAAATCAATCTCATTTAAATATATTTTTTGATTTTTTTATAAAAAAAAAGTATTGATATAAGACATATGGATTACCTAATCTGTATGACTCATACGAATTGGTCAATTCATATAAGTCATACGGATTAGGTAATCCATATGAGTCATATGGATTGGCCAACCAGTATGAGTTATATGAATTGACCAATCCGTATGAGTTATATGGATTGGCCAATCCATATAAGTCATATGGATTACCTAATCCATATGAATCATACGAATTGACCAATCCGTAAGAGTCATACGGATTATCTAATCCGTAGCATCCATACGGATTACCGAATCCGTACGATAGCATACACCACCCACCTTTGCACACTTCGACGACGATTTCGCCGCTCCGACAACCACCCACAACTCCGACGAAATGAATCGAAATGGCACCAAAAATCACCAATGCTTCTCAAATGCAACTGAGGCGAACCAAAAATCAACAACAACAACAAACAAGAAGCAAAAAATGGTTCTCAGCTCAACTAAAATAAGTATCCAAAACAGCAGGAGTATTTTCGGGTTTTTTAAAAATTAATGATGTAGTAGAATTTTTAAATGGTGTGTGAAGCACCACTCTAATAAGGTGCCAACATAGTGGTACCACATAACTTCACCTTTGACGGAAGACACTTTGTTCTGAGAAGGAAAAAGGGTAAAATTGAAAAAGATTTCTTTTTTATAAAAAAATTTAAGACTTTTTTTTTAATTTGATAAAGACCTTTTTTTAAGAAAAAAAAAAGAAGTTAAAAACAATTAACATCTTATAATTAAAAGGGTGCAGAAGTCACTTTAAATGGGTCAGTTAAGTAACATCTTATAAACTGCACTTTTATTTTTGGATCCTATGTTTCAAGCTTGCATATAAATAAAATAAAAAATAAAAACTACTCTACGTATTCAATGTTGCGAATCGAAATTGCACAATTTTGCAAGCTTTTCACTTTTTTCCATTACACATCTGAACATTACAATGTATTTTTTTCTGCACTATCTTTATAAAGAAAACAAATAGTAAAGTTAGAATCACAAAGTTGTAGCCTCCTTCAATAGATTTCCATTCCTCCATCCAACAACAACCAGTTTTGTTAGGTGGCTACAATATATGTCCTACTATTTTTTTAAGGGGAAGGGAAGATATCTTGGAGTGTCCCACATTCTTCTATTTAATAATGTCTTGTTGCCAAGGGAGCATCTTCAACAAGTAGGGAATGTTAAGGTTCAACACATGGGACATGAGAGGCTTACCTGCCAGCACTTGTCAATGCATTTCCATGAAACAAGTGAGACCTCAATCAGGTAGAAGTTTCAACCAGTCTTTGTCCTTGTAATCTGCCAACCAGGCATATCGAGAAACAATATGTTATTGTTTCTGACTAATGCTTATGCTACTTGGTTTGGGAATTCAAAACAGCAATTCTATGACTTTAGCAATTTTATTTAACACAGTTGAATTTTTCTTATATATAATCAATATAAAATCCCATTAGGTCCCTAAAGAGCATGATGCCACAGAATTAGATCTCTTATCTTAGCAGCAGAAAACTCCACTCTCTACTGCTTAAGAATTGAACCAAGTGACCAAACATAAGAAAGAAAAACAAAACAAACTGATATTCTAGTTCTAATTTTTAGCAGGTTTAACTTCTGATAGCCGCAATAGTTAATAACTAGTGTTTCTGCACTGAAGAAGCTCAGCTACAAATATATAATTCAATTGAGCATAAATAACTCAGCAACCAGCTCATGAATGGGTGAAATAAAAATGTATATTTGCAATAGTGCTATCTTGAAACAAACAAAAAGCCTACTATTTAAAAATTATTACAAACTAGAATAATTGAAATTGTGAGAGCCCTTAAATCAAATAGATTCAAAAGCAAAAATAATAAAACAGATCACACATGACCAAAATCTTAATACAGCATAACTGAACAAGTACTCATTTTAATGGAAGGAGCCACTAGGCGTTGACTTATAACTGCTACCTGTTGGGCCACTTATTGGCAGATTCCATCAAATCTTGTAACTTCACTATCAGTTCCAACATAATATTGGAGAAACACAGACTTGTATAGAGAAAATTTAGAAATGAAGAAAAAGAGACAAGATGAAAAGCAAAGACTTGCAGAGAAGAAAATAAGAAACAAAGAATAAGATGAAAACCTGGATACTGGATACTGGTCTTGTACACCTTAAGGCCATTGTAGAGAAGCAAGAACAAAGGGTTGGTTGCAGGCGAGGAATGTAGCACGAAGAATGGTTGCATTGGAGTAATTTCACTCCCGTCAGTGTTTTTATCTTTTTTCATCTTCAAATTTTTTAACAGAGAAAAAAAAAATTATGTTTTCTGATTTGGTCTTAATATAGAAAATATTTTCAAGAAAAACGATTTCTAAAATACAAACAACCAAACATGTTTCCAATCTTATTTTCTATTTTTATTGAAAATGAAAACATAAATGAGTAAAGTAATCAGGGTCTAACATCTTGAGTCTCATTTCAAAGATTGAGTTACAACAGTAAATGAAGTGACTTTAAAAGGTTCCAAGAATCAAATAGTTTTTATGAATACATTGTGCTCTTGGATTGAAGTAATTGAACAAGCTGCCACAAGATATCCAATCTGTGTAAATTTCTGTTGTTTTGGCCCTGTGACAACAACTGATTCTGTATCAATCACTTGGTAGTTAGAACATAAAGATAAAAAAATTGTAGTTAAGACTCTTGCATACTTGTATTGCATCAACTTCCATATAATATGAACTATTTAGAATTTCAGTACACTACTCTTTTACTTGATGAACTTAAAGGTATTTTTAAGTCAAATTCAAATTATTTATCAAAGAGATAGTTCCACTGAAGTTCAAAGCTATCAATTAAGATACAAAATCTTCCAAATTACCACAACTTTAATTATCAGGAGACTTCAAGGGTTGTTCCATGGAATTGAGCAACGAATAAAATGAAAAAGAATGCAACTAGAATTTTCTGTGATCATAGACCACAAAACACCTTTCTAATTGAAACTTTAATCTCCACATCTTATCTATGCATGAAACAATTACTAAATATTTTAATTAATTATAGAACATGCATGTTATTTCTTCGGTCCCAGAGTGTAAAAGTGGTGCAGTTAGTTTGAATGAGAAATAAATCTTACTTCTGATCCTGATCCTGCCTCAACCACAAAACATATACATGTCTTCTCACCATGAGATTCTGTTGCACCATTCAAAATTGTCAGACCCAAACTTCTGATGGCTTCCGCTATCTCAAGAAAATAGCTGCACTCTTCACACAGCATCTGCAACATAAGTCGTAATTAGCATACCAGGGACATACTCCGTGGTTGATTTTGGGTATGTAGTACAATCTTAGAAGGGCTTTTAGACTCCATTTCTCATAAGGAGTTTTTCTCTTGTTTATTCTAGAATAATGTATTAAGGTTGTAATTTTCAACTCCTACACACCTCAACAAGCATCTGTCCATTCTTGTTAAGATTCTCCACTAATATTGAACGAACTTTTAGATGGCCTCCAACATCCATTGCCCAACTTGAACCTTGTTGATAACTTGATGATCCAATGTCTTTTTTCAAGTGATGCAACTGCACAATTGCAATACCATTAAACAATAATCTAATAAATATTAAATTACACATTCACAAATTATTCATATTGAGCAAATAATATTTTTGAAACGGGTCATTCAACACTATAAACACACAGTCTCTTTAATAGTGATTAAACAAATGCATAAAATCTCAGGGTTCTGCTAAAGTATCTTGAAGGGAAAATTAGGAGAAACTAGAGAATTAATATCATCATTTTCACTTTTCAGTAAAAATGTAAAATACATTTCCTTTCAAGGAAAAGTATACGTCACTTAAAAATTCAAAGCATAAATCAATTCCAAACTTAAACATTCAATAATGATTATATTTTAAAATATTCAAAATCAATTTTAATTTATAAAATGCCAAAATCTTGTAATGTGGATGACATACTGTGTAATCCTTAGAAAGAAACCAGTGTAGTTATAGTAATCAAATATCAATACCCAACACCTAATTGATCAAAAGTATAATCAGTTAACTTCCTTTATAGCCTATGAACCAGAGGTAGACTTCTAAAATCCCATTAAACCTTACCTTTGTCTTTTTGTCCGCAAATTTATTTAGCTTGTCAGCATGCTTAGTTATGTTCTGAAGAAAGAGCATGTGTTTTATTGTGCACTCCAGTAATGAATCAATACTGCTCTGTTGACATGATCATATGAAATATTTAGCCATGCGAATAGGAACAACAACAAAAAAATCAAAACTTACTGAGACAGGATTAGCAAATGCATGTGACAGCAAGATACCTTTGCTCCATTTGGCACAAGTTCCCTCAACTCCTTAATACGATCTTGGATAAGTTGTCTATCCCTTGGTCTAGGCCTACAACTTTCCCCAGGCCTAGCCCTCTTCTTGCTGTTCTTAGTTGGTTCAGAAGACCTCTCAAACTTCTCACTACATGAACTAGGACATGTAGAAGAAAAACCCTTTGGGGACATTACACCGCATATCCCAGATGAACTCAAACTATAATGTTTGTCCTCTCTAACAAGAGGAAGCTGATCTATTGAACAACCTTCAGAATTAATAGTGTGCACAGTGTGAACAGAATCTTCAGGATTTCTTCCTGAGGCCATTGCAGCCTGCATTGATGTCGAAAATGATAACTCACTATTAACATTATTATTACTATGGCAAATGTTAGCCACCATAGCTTCCAAGAGATGCTCTGGACGAGATTCAGAAGTCAATTGGCTACAGCTAATCTCATCTGACATCTCAGCATTTTTAACATCTTCATTTGATTCCGCTGCCCAATTAAAACACTTACTCCCTTTCAGAAAACTTGGTCCAAGTGCTTCATGTAGCTCATAGCCAGCAGGAAACTTCATTGTGTATGAGGTATCCTTGTAACAAGGTTCAGTCTGAAACTTTGACTTCTCACTACTTTTTTGGGGGTGTGCATCTGAAGGTCTGGGCACGTTCAACACTCCTTTTTGGTTGATGTCTCCAAACTGAAACTTATCAGTCACACAAACAGCTGCATCAAGAAAGCCTGAAGAGAAGGATACAGGATCTACTCCAACATTTTCTGACGGGCATGCTAAATCATTGACACCATTATTATCCATAACCAAATTGTGTAAGAATGATGAAACATTTTTTCCTGATTCCAAACTTGTATCTTCACAGCCACTGTTGTTCCCTTCAGACTTACTCTCATTTACATGTCTCATTCCTACAAATTTCTGCTGCTCCATGTTCATCATATTTGACATTGACTGAAGCAAAATGGAACTTCCATCACTGTTTAATTCAGGCAACTCATGCTTGGCCACATCAACAACCATCTTCTGATGAACAGTGTGAGGTGAATAATTCTTCCCAGGACATTGAAAGGAAATTAAAATATTTGGTGCTTCATCTTCATGCTTCATGGTTTTCTCTGTAACATGTAAGTAAGCAGGCATGCTTTCTGAAGTTTTGCTATCCAGCTGAAAGAGAAAAATGATTATGCTCAATGCATCTGGGATAAAAAAAAAAAATCATGTACACGCTGTTTGCTCTGTTAGTGTGTGAAAAGATGTGCATGCCAATGGTCACACAATCTGTACTCTACTCACACAAGCACATTCATCAGTCATGCAAAGTGAAGACATACACATAGAAAGAAGTGGAGACAGAAGGTTACCACATATGAAGAATTCTTCACACTATTTTGTACTTGATTAGGAACATGGCTTATTGTGTAATCTTGAGTAGACAAAAAAAGACTTCGGATACAGGATACAACCCCCATATCTTCAGTAACCTGCTATCAGGGATGACAAAAAAGTAGCAGATTATTAAATATTTCAATCATAAATGGATTTCTGCATAAATATTCAACATATATCCAAAAATATTCTAAATCAATCATATCCATCTAAATCATACACAGAAAATTAAGCAAAAGACCTACCAATTTACTGAACACTTGCTTGTCAACATGTTAGAATAGATCATAGAAGTAATTTCGGGAGTAAAACGAACAACTAAGCACATGTCTGTAATAAAAGCTAAAAGGCCGTATTTGGGGTGGTTTCTCGTTTTTAGTTTTGAAATTTTTTAAAATCAAAATCAGTTTTAATTGAGTTTGGGTTTATTCTTTGTTTTAAGTTTTTAAAAAGATATTACAAATTAAAGATAAACAAAATGAGTCAATCGTTTTATCTTATCTCGCTCTACTACGAAATAATAACGGTGGCAGAGGTAGCAGGGTGGGAGTGGCGATGGTGACAGTGGTGGCAATAGTGGTGGTGCCGGTGGAATGGAGGTGGGGGTGGAATAGTGGCGACAACGATGGTGGGGATGGTAGTCGTGGTGGAATGGTGAGGCCAGTGTTTCAAAACCTGAACCGACCCAATTGGTCAGACTGGTTCAACTGCGACTCGAAGGTCTGGTCGGGTTGAGTTGCCTATCGGGTCAACCATGCACTGAACCTGGTGCAACCCCAGTATGACCAGATCAGGTTTGTCGTTAAATCGGTGACCTAAGTCAGGTCACACCCAAGGGAGGAAATGCACTGGATCATGTAGGTCAATTAAGGTTGGGTATAAAATTTTAAATTTTCTCCAATAAAGATCGGGTCATGCAGGTCAATTAGTAACCTATTGATTCGACCATTGACCCAATGACCAAATGCCCTGATCGGGTCAATCATCGGTTCGATTTTTAAAATTATGGGTGGAATAGTGGCAACGACGATGGAGGTGGCGGTAGTAGCAGTGAATGGTGGCGGTGACGATATGGCAGTGGTAGTGGTGGCAACGCTGGCAGTGGTAGTGGCGGTCACAGTGGTGGAATGGTGGTGGCGTCGGCGATAACGATGGTGGGGTGGAATAATGGTAACAATGGAACAACGACGACGGAGGCAGCGGAATGGTGGTGACGGCGGTGAAATGGTGGTGGCGGTGGTGTAGTGGTTGTGGAGGCGACAAAGGCGAGGTGCAATGGTGGTGGCGATGCAGTGGTAGTGGAATGGTGGAGGCGATAGTGGTGGTGGTGGCAGTGGAGGCGGCAACAACAGAGTGTGGTGGTGGTGGCAATGGCAGCAGCGGTGGTTGCAGTGGAATGGTGACAGTGGAAGTAGTGGCGGGGGCAATGTGGTGGCATGGGCAGTGGCGGCAACGGTGGTGGAATGGTGGTGATGGTGGTTAGAATGTGTTTTTTAAAACTACAAACCAAATTCACTAAATCTTTTTTTCTTGATTTTGATAATGAATGTAAAACTGTTTTGAAATTAAGTTAAAAATCAATTCAATTTCATTTTTGCCAAACGCTTTTTGTTTTGAGAATTGCATTGGAAAACCAAAAACCAGAAACTTGCAACCACCACGAATGGGGCCTTAATCTAAGTAATAAACTTTTCATCCACTTTAGATATAAATTTATATAACAAAGAAAACAAAGAGATGCCAAAAGCAGGGGCTTTCACTATTATCTAAGCTCTCTACCATTTAGGTCAGCATTTACTAAAGACTTCCACTCACTCCAACATGCTTGTAAGTGAACACGAATGAAATGTAGAATTGTATCCACAAAATCAGCACTAAAAAATCGCTTTATATTTTATGCCCAACATGGGCTATTAAGTTTTCACAATAAATATATTCTGTATAATTAGGAATTAGGATTCATAAGTATTCAATCAATATCTAAATCACCACCCAAGCAGTTACCAAAATTAGATGGAGAAATACAAGGTAAATCATATTATTTGCATAGTTATCTTATGATGGAAAAATTAAAAAAATGCAATGCAAACAATCTTTAAAATACTAAAAACAAGATGCAATGAACAGAATCGTAAGGGATAACAGATGTGTTACTGAACCAAAGCAGCAACCACATTCATCAGCAACGTGGAACTTAAGCAAGAAGAAAAAGGAAGAAGACTGTAGTCATCTTACTTTATTTAAAGAGCCAAGCTGAACAACTCCAAGGGGGACTACTGCTACAACAACAATGGTCTACAATGCAAAGCAAATGTTTGTTAATGAAAAACCTTATTCTAGAAGACGTCATCTTCCAAAAGAAAACCATGAGATTTCTAACATTGAGTTCACCAGAAGACCAGATTCCAGAACCTAAATTTTTTAATTTCTTTTTGTTCATTGGGAAGATAATGCCACACCTTTTTCTAGCTTCATTGCTATGCAATTGCAAAAATCCATCTATCATTATCATATAAAAAAATCTAGCTTTTTTTTTAGAAATATAACTATAACAAATGAAGAGTCCATTTAGGATTAAGCGGAGTACTTTTAGGTAAAAAGATTGTTACAAATATATTGATACTGTGCAGCACATGTAATTAATCAACAGATGATATAACTCTGGAATCTGAATCACGAAACCAGACTTCAATGCTCAACCAGGTAATATGATAACATGCAGATGACATATTTTCATCTCATTCTACTAACTTATCCAAATGCCATATACTCTAATAAAAATGTATGTTTGGGCATGGGTCTGGCTGAATAATAAGCCTGGGTCCTTTGAATGGCTAGATAATTTGTCATATTAAGTCCATTATCCTACTAACCAGTAACCACAATTTTCCAAATATATTGTTCAAATTAAATAAAAAATATTATGACCAGTATCTCTAGAAATTTTGTGGCCATTCCAATTTTGAGGCAAATATAGAAATTTCTCTCTAGCTATTTTCATTGAGATTGAATTTTATATTGATTGCCTTATCTTACCCTAATTCCAGCAGAAAACTGAGATTGCCACCCATCAGCAAACTGAAAACAAACCAAAGAGGAGGAATAGAGTGAGATTGACAGGACAATTAATTATGAAGATAATGCATCTTATGTATCCAGTTTCAATTAGAGGATTCAAATCTTACAAGATAGAGAGAACATTAGTGACTGGTGATAATATTTAAGAAGAAAAATCCTCACCTCAAAAGATGGGCCAGAACTTGTAACTTGATTATCTACACAAATCCACCGATGCTTTCCAGTAACAGCTACCTGTCCAATAATTCTGTAAAAAGAAGACATTAGGCGAGGAGCTACATAATGATTAATTTAATCTTAAGTAGCATATACATTTCTTAGTTAAGCCATACCCTTCCCCTAATGAATATACATGATAAGACATCTTTGCCACAGCTAATCCTAGAGGATCATGCGAAAAATCCGCATTGCCAATCTGCTCCAATGTATTCTGGCAGCTCTTATTTTCGGAAGAGTCACAACAACTACTTGGATTGTCATAGTAAGCATCCTCCCATGTCAAGATCCTTCAGGCAAACATCACAATACCCAGAAATAATTTAAGGAAACATATCGAGTTTAAATTTTTGGGCTAAGTACATGTGAGACCAACAAATCAATAGATGACCACATAGGATTATAATAACAATAATAAATGCAAATTTTATCCCAATGCAGACACACAACAACAATAATAGTAACACCTATGACTCTGACTAGATAGAATGGTAATTTTTTTTTTTAAAAAGAGATAGAATGGTAATAAACCACCAAACAAGATGCTTTCAGAACAAACTAGTTTTCCTTAATTCAAAACAGAAAACATCCAAGAGAAAACCCCTCCCCCACTCGGCCCCTTCTAAAAATATTATGATTACATGGATTCTAGATATACTCAAGCAATGCCCTTTAGTTTAAAATCCAAAAATAGATAATTCTAACAAGTATCATACAGATGTTCAAATCTAATCACCTAGAAAGCACTATATTGAAAGAAACTAATCTCAAACATGAAATCACCAAACTAGTAAGAAGAAAACAAGATAGGCCAGGGACAAAAACTTCTCATACTAAATTTATGCAATACATTATAAATAAACCTCAAAAAAGGACAAGTAAAAATGAGAAGAACATGAACCATACATCCGAGCCCGATGTTTGAGCTTCCAAAAGATGGCATACTTCCAATCAGTACCCAAACAGAAGCTTCTGAGCAGTCGGTGCAAGTTGCTACCCATTTTCTTCCCTTTTTTCACAAAATCAAAACTTTTTGACACCCCTAATAAAAAGGTTATTAATCACACCTCCCAAAAATACAAAAACAATCTCAACAACAACAACAAAACCCCTCCAATTCCAACATCATCACCTTTGCCTTAGCTTCCCCTATAAGATCCTCTTCCAGCCTGTTTCCTCCGCAACCCTGCTCGTCGTTTTAATGGCGGTCCAACCGTTGCCAATAGCAGCCGATCCCTACCCATCACTACTCACACCACCAAGCTTCAAACTTGCTAATTCAAAAGCTTCTATAAGTGTCTCACACTCACATTG
Source organism: Glycine tomentella (assembly GCA_007407185.1). Taxonomy (NCBI): domain Eukaryota; kingdom Viridiplantae; phylum Streptophyta; class Magnoliopsida; order Fabales; family Fabaceae; genus Glycine; species Glycine tomentella. The sequence continues at coordinate 239,794 of PYAF01001756.1, forward strand.
TTGCCAAAACAGATTCAACCAAACTCAACACACTCACACCAGCATTGCAAGCTTCCATGGCTGAATGCAAATTCCAAAGAGGTGAGTGAAGAATCAAACTTAGCTTATATCTGAAGACATGGGTGAAGCAAGAAAAAAAGAGTGTGTGAACTGAAGCCAGAAAGATAAGTGTCAACTTAGAAAAAAAAAGGTATGGTGAAAATGGAAAAGAAGCCACAAAGTTCAAGACTTTATGGGAACTCAAACCGTGAATTTCTTGCCTTTGAGCTTCATTCGTCGGAGAAAAGAAAAAGCTAACTGTTTTACTTTCTTTTTCTTTATTCTTTTTTTTTTCACAGATAGAGAGAGAAACAGTTTCCCTCGGTAGCTAGAAGCACAGAAGTTGAAGTGGTGGAAGAGTGTTTTTATATTGGATTTAACATGCGCACTTTGTTTATTTCTAGTAGCTTTTCAATGGGAGAATGTGGGCACGAGGTGCATTTTAGCAAATAGCATAACACATGCTTAACAAGGAACACTACTTACTATGAAGGGTTACTTACCACTTACATTAGAGGCTAATTTGAGCTTATATTTAAACTTGAGGAGTAACAAACAATGAGGACAAAAGGTGAAGGGAAGAGAGAAAATAATGAAGAGGTGGAACAATCCAATTGGGTTATGAGTACGGTTTAGGGTGTCAATTGATGTGGCCAACAACATCATACCAAATTGAGGAAAATGCACCCTTATCATTTTTCCCTCAAATTTTCCAATCCATTTTTGAAACCCCCGTGAAATTACTCACTCCTTGTCCATTTTTTATTAGTATAAAATATTTATTAATTTTATTAATAATTAATTTTTATTAGAGAATCGACTTATCATTTTTAATAAAGTCTTTTATTTAAATCACATTTTTTTTATTTATAAAATTTGTAATCAGTATCTTATTTAAGGAGATTAAACGTAATATTTATTATTTAAACTAATAATTTATTGGTATTCCATCTTAAACCTGAACGTCCTTTTCAACAATGATATTATTGTAATAATGATCTTATTTTTTAAAGTTGTGACACATTTTTCATCACCTGTTATAACTTTTTCCCTCTTTATACCTCATTATAATTAATATTCCTTAAGGATTCCGGGTCTTAATTAATAATTCATTTTTTCTTCTTTATTTTGGGCCTATCCCATATTCCATTGGCGGTAGCAGCCATGCCTTGTAATCATGTCATGCACTGGTTTAACGGGGCAACTTCAATTTGATCCTGGTTCAAATGGGATAAGTCAAGCATGTTCTTGATTTAATTGAACAGGTTTTATTTGATCTAAGATGTTTTTTGTCCTACCATCACCTTAAAATATGTGCGTTTCCTTGCCCCGCACCAGCTCAACATCATTTTTGGAATCCCATTATTTGTTTTAACACTGCAACATTCGAGAGTGATTATTGCCATTGATTTTCAATCATTTTATCTTTTTCTTTATTACGTTGTTCATATATTAATTAATCCATTTTTAATTTTGTTAGGATGCCGGAGTAATCTCTATGGCTAGTACTAGTAGTAACTGAATTAGTCTTTAATTACTTAAAAAAATAAAATACACTGTTCTTAGCAGTCATTAATTAATCAAGGTTGAAAGATAATTGTTCCGTTTAAGTTTTAAAGTTATCAAATGTTTTATCAGACATATGAATCAATTAATAAAAAGTTGTTTTAATTCTCATTTATATGATCTTGAATTTGAGTCTTAAATATAATACATAATTATGTTAAATATTTAATTTGAATATGATTGTCTCATACAAGATACTTGGCCGGAAAAAAAATCTGCAAAATGATGTTGATTTAGGTAATGTAAAGATTCAATCTGTCGCGAGTTAACACCTGGTTTCCCAGCAGTATTAAGGCACAATCACGCAACCTTATATTTTGTTGCTTAAACATCTCATTAGACCCTAGGTTTCCTCAATTGTCTATCACCGATCATAATAATGGCCCAGCATCTATCATCCCAAATTTGACTGCAAGAGAATGTTGCTGGTAATCAAATGGGTGTCTAGATATTGCTTGAAAATCTTATCTTGGTCAAAACCCACAAACAAAATAATTATATCGGTCTATAAAATATAGCACAAGAAAAAAAAGATCATTACTATTATGTTACAATCTCTGAATGAAAAAAAAAACAACTCCGAACAGCTGTTATTGCTGTTGTTATTATTACTTTGCAACAAATTTTAATTCCAGTGTGATCAAAAGCTAGCTAGCTTGGGTTCTGGTCATTGGATAAAGTCAACTAGGGTTCGTGGTAAGAAATGACTGTTATCATGAATGCAAAGAGACAAACAACAATGATTTCTCCCTTGTGTTTTTTTTTTCTTCCCGTTTTCACCTAGAAAATTGAGTTCTCTCTACTTTTTCACTTTCCTATTCAGTGAATTTCATCATTTTCATTTTCATTTAATTACCATAGGAAGGTGCGTAGTACTGACAGTATATTTTCGATTACGCTTTCAATTTGCACTTATTAAGATTTCAAAGGCTTTTCTTTTATCATGCATATCTATGGTCTTCTTTTTTTTTTTTTTCTTGCTTTTCCCTTTTTCTCTTGACATGATTGGCAGCCAAAATCATCCAAGTAGATCTTGTACTTGATCTTTTAACTAACACGTAATTTAAGGATGAGTCCTTAGCCTTCAAAGTCATGAGTAGTAGTTTGATCTTCCCCCTCTCTCTCCTAGTCAATATAAATGGGCGTGAAAATGAACACCCCATATGAAACTCGATCAATCTTAAATATGATGATATAAGTGATGACATTAGTGTCCACTATACCTGAATGAATTATCTTTTAGCTACAAGTTAAGCAAACCAACATTTTACACTTTTAATGTGCAGGAAGATTTTATTAACCGTAACTCGCTTCTGCCAAGACACATATATCTCAGATATAGAATATTTGATTTTTAAGTTTTGCTTGTTTCCTTTCCAAGGATGCTCGTTAGGCCAGCCCAAGCAAAGTGACGAACGGGGTATAAGGAATCCATAGATTATCACCTAGCTAGCCTTAAACTCCTTCTTGAAGTAACAAATATTTCAATCTTTGAGTGTAAAATAAGATAGAAAAAGAAACTGAAATTCTAGTAACTCGGCTTTTGATTTGAATGAGTTAGAGATTTTTTCATTCTCAACCATTCTTTTTTTTGAAAACTAATTATTAAAATTAGTTATTCAGAACAATTAGATGTAAAGAAAAAAATTATAAAGATAAAAAATAAATTTTCTAGAACTATTAGTTGAATAATTTGATCCCTTCCAAATATGAAATTGACATTTCATGTATAAATTGTTAAAATTAAGAAATTGTCTAATTATAACCATAAATTAAAGTTGGGTTAAACAATTCTATAATAGATGATTAATTCTATTCTCTTTGTTAGATATCACTTTAAAATCAATTAGACTAAGTAAAGTTGTCCAACTATATATAAGTTACATCTAGAAAGTTGAGGTAGATGATGTTAGACTTCCTAACACTCTCATACTCTCATGTACTATCAAGATGGTTGATAAAAAAATTTAATTGTACCAATATATAACTTATTATAAGTTATTTAATTTATTTATATGTAGTGGATCAATTAGCATAGAATTGTTTCAGCTTAATCAAAGATTTCTAGTTCAAATTCTGGGTACACAATTATATTAAATACTTGGAAAAAAAACTTTATCATTCATTATAAATATATCAAACTCAAACATAATTATCTTCGATGGAGGATAAGTTTAGAAAGAAAAAAAATTATTTATATGTAGTAACTTAGACTGTCACTAAAATTATTAAATATATGTGACAACACATATTGTTTTTAAATTCTATGAGATTGATTTTTTATTTATTTCAATAAGTAATATCATAATTATATTTGCAAAATGTTGTACTCCATTCATCGACCACTAATTAATAATGTTCTATGATGATAACTACAACAGTTAATATGGTCCAAAATCGACTTGTCACTTTCAACAAAGGTATATTTCCAGTAGAATAATAATGAACTTACTATTGATTTTTATTGGATTGTGCACAAAGTAAACATTGACCATATCCAACAGCACGTAATCTTAAATGATACTTTTGCAAAGGAAAGTCAAGCATTATGTATTTAAAAATTGATAAACTTTGGGCTAAAAGAGGTTATTCCTACCGCCATGAAAGCTACAAATCCTTTTGAAACCACACGTAATTTTGGCAAGATAAAGTGCTTAATAATCTAATACGTCCCTAGCAAGACAAGTTAGGTTTAGTGGCATTGTCATTTGTTAGATAGTGTCACCGATATTGTATACATGAAATTAATGCGCTCTTCTTTGTTTTTGTTGTGCGTACTTACCTGCTTGCTGCTTTGATATATCTTCTTTGTTAATTCTTTGTACATATTTCTCACCCTATTTTCTCTGCTGAAATTAATATTTCACAAAAGCAATCTTAGTGGCATGAACAATGGAAGTTGAGTCTATTGAAAAGGTCAATTTCTCATATGGTGAACCAATATTTGGATTCCCATTGACAGATGGATGTGTGTACAAATATAATATTGGATCGTATTTCGAATATAATTACTTTTGAAGAAGAATACTTGTGAAAAAAAAAATGCTAGTTTCATGGGAGAATAATGAGTATGCTATTTAACATCGATCCAAATTATAAAGCTTACATGAAATGATAAGATCGATCAGATCTTTGTCCACAAAACTCTAGATTACAAGCAATTTTGATTTAGATTAATTTTATCATTTAACACTACGTATGAACACGACTGTTGGAGCTTCGAAGCAAGCTACTACGCAAGATAATTGACGAAACCAGAGTTTCAAAAGTTCTTTGACCATTCAAGATATATATAGTAAAAATAAAAAAGAGAACTAAGGCATGACTTATTAGTGCATGTAGCTAAACATGGTTGTTCTGAGATTTTATGGACCCGTGTTAATACAATAGACAATGGGTCTTTTGTACACGCACGATAAAAATATATTTCATAAAACATATAGACACATAATTTCATTGAAAATAATATATGTTATGAAAAATAGGTTATGAATTGATATTATGAAATAATTTTATATTATTATTGAATCACAATTATTATTTTAATAAATTTGTTGACTTTTATAATAATTATATTAAAAGTCATAAGATAATTTGAAATTGAATGACATTGTAAAATATTTTTTTACAATGTCAATGCATGACCATTAAACTAATATTTTATTACATATAAAAATATTTTCTCTACTCATAAATATATATAAATACAAAATATTACATGCAAATAAATATTTAATTTTTTGTAGGAATTTAAATTTAGTTAGCTTTAATGCTTAAAAAAGTTAAAATTTAAGAATTATTTTTTAAGAAAAGATGACAAGATAAAGTTGTTGTTAAAAGAAATTCATTTTTTTCCTCGCACTATAGTTATCTAGATTTTGTTTTGGAGTCCCCTTTAGTCATTTAATTGTTGCTAAACTTGCTATCACTTTTGTTGGAGTGAAAATGAAACGAATGAAGAGTTAATTAGAATTTAGGCTTATTTTAACTTCTTATATGATGATGAATGTGTGATTTTGATTTTTTTTAATTTTTTAATTTCTTATTTACCTTTTATTTTATAAAATTGCTACAATTAAAGTTTTCATTAATTTTTAATTTAAAATCATTAAATTTTCATGTTTTACAAAAAGAAAAATTGTAAATTGAACAAATTAAACTATTTAAAGTTCTCTTTTACTTAAATTTCAATTGTCAAAATATCTAAAATTAAAAATTTACATATTTTTTATTACTTCTAAACCTTAACCTGGTTTTCTGATTTTTTTTAAAAAAAAAACTTTCAAATTACTACTAAATTTGTGACTTCTAAATCTTTTGAATCATTTCATATCCCAATTGAATGACCAATCATACATTGTACATTTCTAAATATTTAAGTAGAAAATTAGATGGTGAAAAATTAAACCATCAAAAAACTTATTATAGAAATTAAGAAATTTTCGGATGAAATTCAAGTAAAAAGTTATTCGAAGGATGTAATACATTAGTATATAAAGAAAAGACGTGACTCAATTATCTACTTATAATATAATATATAAAATCTAACATTTAAGTGCCTGAAGTAATCTCATCTATTTTTTTTTTTTTTACTAGAAGAGGATCATCTCATTTCCTTAATAACAATAACATGGATACAATTAGAACTTAGAAGTGCTGAGAAAAATCGACGGATTTGTACTGCAATAAGACAACGAGGTTCAATATATACAAACATAACACTAGTTACAATTTCAAACCAATTAATTGATCCAATCTATATAAACATAAATCTAAACTAAAAGTATTATTCCAAATTAATTGGAAAACCTTGTATCCGAATTTAAGAGAAGAAGCTAAGTTTTACTTATAGTTGGAAAATTTCAAAAGATGGATGAATAATATGAAATTTACGGTAATTTTCTTTAAAAAAAACTATAAAATTTTAGCTGAGTTATATTATTGGATTAATTTTTAAATTTGAATCAATAAAAAGTTCAATCTATTTTTTTCCACATAATTTGTAATTTTTATTTTATTTTTAGTTTTGATCACATGCATTTGATTTTAAACAATACTTGATAATGATGACGTTAAAAAGCGATAGAAGCTGACAATGATCTTTCCACAATAAGCAATAAGATTTCCTTCAAAGCAGAACAACTATCTTGTGTACCAAATCCAAGTCATGGAAATTTTGAGGGACAAATGCTTTGATACTCTAGTCCTTTTTCCTTCCTGATGGAGAATATATATAATTGGAATTGAAGTAGGAACATAATTATTTACACTTTATAAAGTCCTTGGTGGTGTAGTTATAGCTCGAATTTTCTTCATATTCTGAGTGTTGGCTTCATTATCCTAGCCATGATTTTAATTGCGATTGCTTGTGGCGAGCTAAAAAGCTTTTATATTAATTGTGGACAATTATAGAAAAATGTGATTGATATGGTTATAATTGTAATCGTGATGAAATTGCGAAGTGTCAAAATTAAAAATATCATGTTACGATCACAATTAAGATTACGGACCAAAATTTAAAACCATGATCCTAGCGTTGAAACAAACTCAATATATAGTCACAAGAATCATCTGCTTCATTCTGAAACAATAGTTGTCACTTTGTTAATTCAGTGGAATTGAAGCGTGCCAGTCAACTGTGTAAGAGGATGTTGATCTCGTTCTGTCGTTAGAGTTTGGACTATATATTCAACATTCTTTACCGTAAGTAATGATGTAAATGGGAAAAAAATGTTCAGGATTGCACAGCAAACTTTTTCAAGCACATCAAACTTTTTCAAGCACTAGCCGCAAATATAGGATTTGAACAATGTGATCTCAACAGTGAAAATTCATTGGATTTTAGCAACCCTGCCAAAAAGAAACTATATAGTGGCGCTGCTGAATGCAAAGTTGTAATAAATAAATCTATACTGTAAAAGCAGTGCCTCTTTTTTTTTTAAAACCCAAATGGTCAATAATTCATAGTTGCAACAATCAGCATCCTTTCAATTTGCGTTGGGTTTTAAAGACAAAAGACGTTACAGAAGCTTGTATGGCTCTAGGGCTGGTGGCAATACACTGCATACGAGAAATTATTAAATGGTACAAATTATTATAGTCTTTGTCAATTTTCTCATAATATATATTGAGTTGTATTCCTGATAAATAAAAAACTTGATTGACTATGTATCATATAGAGATTAAGAGAGACTATAATCACGTGGTAATTAATTTCGAACCTTATAATAATTTCTTGTTATATAGGCACTAAGGAAGTCTTTTGTATTCATCAACAGGTGCCTTTTGCTTTGGATGGATGGATGGATGAAGTTACCAACTGTTGTCATCACTCTGTGATTAGTGCTCAGCAACTTCAGAATATGGCACGCTGGAAAAAATAAAAATACATCTTTAGAATGTGATAATTAGTTCTTATATTTTACACCACCAACCATGTCCCTTAATTTGACGATTAAAAGCAATATTGTTCAACAAAATAACATAAATGCAAGCCAATCAATGTTAATTGTTGTAATGTATAATAGCAAAAATGTCACATAACATCAAATGAAGACTGGAGAGTAATAACACCAGACCTTTCCGCCTGAGAGTCGATATTCCTGCAAGCCATAAACATAACGAGAAAGAGAAACTTGTTTTTTGGACCGAAAAGTGGAGAAACCAAAACCTCTACTGTTCCCAGGTTTTGTAGACCAATGGCCTATTCCATCCACAACTCCTCACTGGTCTTATGGGCCCAAGGAGAAGTTTCACCCCCACTTTGCTGTGTGTTTTGTCTTTTCTAATTAGTTATTATTATTATTATTATTATTGACATGGTAAATACTAATTTTTTTATTCTACAGATATTAAATGGTTTACAATAACACATATATATTGCTCAAATAATTGAGCTATACTCTTTTGGGACATGGTAAATACTAATTATGTAATATGGGGTGATTTTTACCTAATTTATCTCAACATTTTATTTTTCTATATCACAACAATATATATTGTTGTATTTGAGAATAAGTGAAAAACTTAGTCATAATGGACCCCTAAATGATAAAAACTTAAACTTATTTTAAGAATTAAAGTTTTTTTTTTAAAAAAATAAATAAATAAGAACACCCGAGACTACATGACATAGGAAGACATAATTCTTTTATAAATGCATTTATTTCTAATTAAATAATGTTAATAATTCTATGTATTGTCTGCGTTCTTATTTATAAGATGCAACTTTTTAAACTTTTTTTTTCCATTATATAAGACTCAATCCATATTATCTCATGTATAAATTATTTTAGACTAAAAGCATCCCTAATTAAATAAGAGAGAGGTTATATTAACATATATTTAGAAAAAAGATAAGTGACAATGATATTTTTGGGAAAGTATATAAATTTAGGATAAATTTATTATTATCAATTAAATTAAATATTTTTTAATTTTGATGAATTAGGTAATTGGATTAAATGATTAAATGAATTAACTTTGCTATTGATTGAAAATGTATTGTTAAAATGACTTTGATTATTATATAGTTTAAATGATTTTGAAAGACAAATTCTAAATAAAATTATAATCATTTCCATAAATTGTTTTTAGAAGATTTCCTCTTAAAGCTCGATTTGTGCCTAGATAAATGATAAAAGCTGACCCTTACTTCGTTGCAAAATGACTATATTATTACATATGCACATATATGGGATATATCAAGTAAAAAAAATTAGAGATGACGTTAATCATACAATACCTGAATGATTTGGTTATACTTAAAAACTAACTTTGACAATCCACATATATAAGATTATATCATCTTACATTCTCAACTTCCCCCTAATAATTAAGCTCCTATCTAGTTTTTGCTGTGATTTGGCCCAAAAGAAGCTCATCTCAAAATCGAAAAATTGCCACTTCTAGAGCATGCAAATTATGTAGGAATTCCAGAAAAAGACTAAGGAAACATGGAGTCATGGACAATGACACACAATGCAGTCTGAAAAAGGAAAACACGACATATACATAATAACATTTGATATTTGTCAATATGTATCTTGAATTGTTGAGTCGTGTTTGACAGTGTCTAGTGTCTACACATGTAGAGAGACAATATGATTTCTTTTGTACTTCATATACTACGTTATTACGTAATTAATAAATACTAACTGTGGTCCATGGCCAACTCCTAACACCAATGATGGGAATAACAGTATTTAGTGTGAGTAATTAAAGCTATGTGATCCAATTTCGATCAAGACAATTAGACAACTCAAGGTCCTCAATTTTGATCAGGAATGCCATTTGATTAATGCTTGTTTGTGATTGATAAAATTTTGAAAAACGATAACTTATTTTTAAAATTTTTTGAGAGATGAGAATCTAAAATTTTCAGGAAGAAAAAGACTTACTGGAGACAAAGGTTTACTACTTTAACAGCTGGATGATGCAAAATGTCCATTAGCACTAAGTGAAAAAATAAGGTCAACTTAATCGAACAAGCAAAGTTCTTATATAATTCATGTTCCTTAATTTATTTTGGTAAACCGAGCATCCATATACTAGTAATAAATAATAACACATAATGATAGTCATTTTCTTGGTTAGGGGGACTTTGGTCCCTCTCATTTCAAGTACATGTTAGCAACACGAAATGTTACAACTGTAGGAGAAATAGGAACATATTCTAGCGAATCTACTCATAGAAAAGGATAGAATGCAGAGTTGGGAACATAAAGCAGGAACAGGGAAGGGAGAAGAAACAAAAAGCAAAGAACCAAGAGTAGAGGATAGAAATACACATTAAATTCTGGCCACCGGATATTTGGAAAAAAAAAAGTTGAAAATATTACTGATGAAAATGATGCACTAAAGAAAGAATCCATTTTCCATTTTACTACTCTAGCCTAAATATTCCAGCCAAGAAGAAACAACAATTGGCAAAAATGGAAAAAGATAAGTTCGTACCATGGAATAAAATCTTTTGCATTACTTTGCATATCTGATATTTACCAATCAGGAAACTGCAAAAGACCTTGAATCTGATTTTGTGTAATTCAATATCACGAGTTCCTCTGCCCCATCTATACCTTAGGAAATAAGTAACAATGTAACATACTTGACATAACTTTTTTTCAGTCATAAAACACATAAAGTACGGCTCAATAAGTAATTGTAATACACTTGATACAAAAGGCAAAACACAACTCCATTTTTTTAAGGTGTTGAATTTCCAAAATGGGAAAGTAAAAAAAAAAGAAGAAAAAAAGGGAATAGAAGGTATTAAGAGTCACTATGGCTGTAGTCTGTAGACTCAGTAGAAAGTGTACAACATCTGTATCCAACTAGTGACAATTCTAAACTTTTTTCATTTTTGTCTGTCCACTTACTTGGGAATTAGTTCTGGGATATTATAGATGCATTTGACATAATGTTAACATTTTGAAGGACATAGTAATTAAATTTTAAGGCAATTGAATTGAGAAATGATATTTGTACAATAAAATATACAACTTAGAGAGAGAAAGAGATAAAAGAAAAAAAATTGAATTTAAATTGTAATAAATGATAGGATTGAGGAAAGAGATACATACAAAATATGATGTTGTATAAATTATTGTACAACTTGTTTTATGTGTATTATAACTCAATTTAATTTGTCTTATCAACAAAAGACCTACTCTTAGACAGTGTATCTATATAGAAGTTAGGGTGTAGGTAAAAGTATTGCAGCTAGTGTTTTAAATTACGGTTATGGTCGCAGTTATGTTGCGATGTTTGATATCGTGGAAAATTGCAAACAAATGCAATTAATGTGACCAAGCTTAATGAGGTTGTAGGGAGCAGTTAAAAACAATGATGACAGCTAATTATTTTCTGTGATGACGATATATTGTTCTACTAGGATATTTCATCAAATCAGCCATCAACTTTCCAAGTCAGTTTCCTTTAGAAAGTTGAGGCTAACATGAAAGAATAATGTGAAAAAAGACTTTCCATCGGTATATATAAGACCAAATTTGCATCCCAACTTCACAAATAACCAGGGACATCCTAAGTTTAGCACAACATTCTTGAACTATGTCTAACAATGAGCGTGCATTTGGGGTGATGTATGTGAAATTCAAGCCTCACCTTCTCATGATTCTAGTTCAGCTGATTCTTTCGTTTCTCTATTTCCTAGTAGAAGCTTCATTAAACAAAGGGATGAACCCGCATGTCTTTGTTACCTATCGGCATGCTGTTGGGGGCATAGTTGTGCTTCCTTTTGCTTACATTCGTGAAAGGTACATCCTATATCCATATGTTATGTGCTTCTTAATTATGGTTGGACATGCTCATGCCTTCAAAAGCTTTGTTAAAATAATGCTAGTTCATTGTTGATACTTTATTCCAGTTAGCAAGTTATGCACTTGCATAAGTACTCATGCTAAACCTATGACATTGTATGAACTTTGACTTGCTGGGTATGGCTCATACCGTGCCGTTAGCAGATATGCACGGGGCCCCGCTCCCCGGTGAGCGACGGGGGCCCGGGGGAGTCTCCCCGGCGGTGGCTATGGGGCAGCGCTCCTCGAACTTTTTCGAGACCTAGTACTGTTGTTGGTCTCGTATTTTATTATTTGTAGTTTGAGCTTGGGCCCATGAATAGCTATGGTGCTTAGGATTTCTAAGCCTATATATTTCTTTGTAATTTGAGTGCAATTGTACGAGTGTGTGAGGAAATATAGTGAAAAACTAGACCTAGCCCACATTGGGTGAACCAGGGTAAACTTTGTGTGTTGTTTTCTTCTTTCCTTTTCTCTTTTCTTGATTATTGTGTGATTGCACGGTACCTAATACGACTAGAAGAGCCATTTTCATGTTCAAGTGTCGACTTTCATTCATATCTAATTCCTTTTTTGCAGAAAAACATGGCCAAAGTTGACTTTGATGATGTTCCTGGAGCTATTTTTTCTTTCCCTCTTCGGGTATTGTTCTCAAATTTCATTTTTTCTTAAATGCAAATGCAGTAATTTAGATCTAACGTAATCAGGAAGAAATTTACATTTAACTTTGTTGTCTTTCACTATGAAAAACAGGATCAGTCTTACTCTGAACATGTTTTTCACAAGCTTGAAATATACCACTCCTTCCTTTGTTGCATCCATGATTAACACAATCTCACCTCTTACTTTTATAATTGCAGTTGGACTCAGGTGAGTTGCTGAAATTAAACTGTTTTCAAGATTAGTCATATTGTTGTGCAATTAGCGAAGTCCTACAACAATAACAAAACAAGAGCTTTATTTTGACTTTTATTTTCCATGATTCTTTTAAACAGGCTAGAGGTTGTTGATGTTAAGAAGCCTCGTGGGATGGCTAAAGTTTTTGGAACTGTATTATCTTTGATTGGCGCCTTGATAATGACTTTGTATAAAGGGCATACGATACAAAGCTTACGGGGTGCACCCTTCAATGTCAGAGGCAAATTGGTTCATAATAACTGGATTAAAGGATCAATTTTGTCTGTTGCAAGTTGCATATCATGGTCTTTATGGTACATACTACAGGTATATTTATCTATAAAAAATATATCATCAGTTCATCACAACTTCAGCTACAGTAACTTGTTGATAATTTTGAGTAGAATTTCATAAAATCAAGATAAAAAGAATAATACAGTTTTTGACAGCACGGAAGTAATCTGTACATGTTTTTTGAACAGGCCCTATAAAGAACAAAATTTACAAGGGATTAAAATGCCATTTATATGGAATATGCATGCATTCAGAGATTTTGAAAATAGTAAAAAGTAAAAACAAACAATTGTGGGTTTGGGGATGGAGACCATAGACATCAAAGCTTATGGTTATTTGCTTGTCTTGTAGGCAATCATAGTGAAGAAATATCCCGCACAACTATCACTAACAGCATGGATAAATTGCATGGGTGCAGCACAGTCTGCTGCCTTTACTGTACTCGTGCAACGCAAGCCCACAGCATGGTTCATTACATCCACTGTTGAACTCTGTTGCATTTTTTATGCAGTAAGTAAAAAGCATTAAGAGGCTGAAATTAAAAATAAAAAAAAAGTAAGATCAACTTAAAATAAAATCCTAACATAGTCTCACGTGAGTTATGACAGGGAGTTATATGTGGTGGTTTCGTTATATTCAGTCAATTCTGGACCGCAGAACAAAAAGGGCCAGTCTTTGTGAGCATGTTTAATCCCCTTGGAACAATTTTGGTGGCAATTCTAGCATATTTTGTTTTTGGGGAACAACTTCATACTGGCAGGTAGAGTATATTTGACTGTTTAAGCACAACCATGTCCTTGTTTGGACAGTTAAAGTTATGTTTTGCTGTTTCAGTTTATTGGGAGTGGTCATTGTTATCATTGGCCTATACTTGCTATTATGGGGTAAAGAAAGTGACGGAGATTACAAGTCACAACAATCTTTTCCAACTCATGTTGAGCAGAAGGAATGTATGACGCAGATAAAGACTTCAGCTGAGCAAGAGGTACCACAGAGGAACGTACCACATGCCACAAATTAATGGCTAATATGGCCCAATTATTGCAGTAAACAAATACACTAACAATAAGGTGTTTTTTGCTCTACGATTAGAAGTGATTATAAAATGTAACTTAAGGAATTATGTGCACTTGTAGAAAAAAAATTGGCCTAGACATCGTGTTATTACTCAGTCGTAAACTGTCATCAACTTGTGTTGCTTTGACCCACCTAATTTTAATGTTTCCTTTCAATCATAGGCTACAAAGAAAGATGAGATTATTTCCCTCCCCGAATCTCCCCCAAAGCAGAAGAAATATTTAAATATATTTAAAGAGATAAAAAAAATGGCAATTTCAAAGAAACATAAAGCCAATGATGCCATAATCTAGTTCAAATAGATAATATTGATCAGCTTAAATTAGGATGCCCAGTATAATATCCTGCACAAAAAAGCACTGCCAATCCACCCTAGGTAAATGATTAAAAAGGAGTGTTTCCTTTGATTTGGTTGTATTGTGATACTCACAATTTACAAAAAGGCACAGCCAATCCAACCAAAATGAATATATAAGATTGGACAGCTACAAGCAACTCAAAAAATAAAGTGCATCTACGAGCAGCCTAAAAGACTGTACAAAACAGCACTGGCCTTAATAAACCTCCAATGGTACTTTCAATTAATATCTGTCTCCTTGCTCCCTATGTTGCTTCTTCAAGAGATGCTCGAACGGTTTCAGGGCTCAACATTTTATTTATGCTACCAAAAACATAAAAGCAAAACAATGGAAAAAGTAAGGTACATAGTTAAAATAGTAAATTAAAAATAGGGAACACGCTTAAACCAAAGGAACTTACAATAATAGCAAATCCCCACTAGAGACATGCTTCTCAGAAATCCATTCTGGTGCTAGTTCTTGCAACAAATTTAGCTGCTCTTCAACTTCACCTGCGAATACAAACCAGAAAATTTTAGTGTTCATAAAACTATAAAATAGTAAATCATTTTTGCATAAATCAGTGCCTTACTTCTGTCAGCAATATCACATCGGCTTGAGATTATCTTGCTTACAAGCTCTGCTTTAGTGATACAATTCCGCTGTCGAAGCAACCCTCGAATCATGTCAAAGAGCTTAGGGAGGCTAGCTATATTTTTCTTTCTTTTCTTTGCTTGTGTGATAGCTGGGTCTCTTTCCTCCATTGCCAGTCTTTCCTTTTCTCTAATCTGCAAGAGACACAGTTAATGTTGGTCACACTCTTAAAAAAGGGTTAAAGTAAACCTAAATAGATCTTGGGCCCAATATTATTGAACATAAAATTGACGCCGATATAAATTATGTTCAATGTACACACGAATCATCCATATGCACTCACTAGTGAAAAAATACAGAGCTTTAATTAGACGTGATCAGACAATAAGTAATAAGGTGAAGCAAAGCCTCAATACTAACAAGTAAGATCATATTTTTTTTTCAGTCGACTTTCAATATTTGAGAAAATTTAACAATAGTTATTAATTTTTCCTAGCAAAGTAGGTCCAATGTCAAATGGAAGCCATGGCTGTAAAACTTTTAGCAATGCAATAAGATGCTTAAGCATTTAAGCTAATCAACTTATATAGGAAATTTAAAACCATAGGATCTTTTATTATCAAAACAAATAAAAAGGATCTGTAACATGTGGCACATTGTGAAAAAATGGCATACCGATTGGATAAATTCTTCTTGGAGGGTGTCAGAAATATCATCCTTATTCTTCATTGGAGTGTCAAATTTCAATGACCTTGAGCGAGATGGACGCCGAGCTAACTTGTTCAAAGAACTGATAGAGTGGTCATCTGGGCTCATATAATGTCTTTTGGGTGACCGCAAGGCAGGTGTGGCACTCATCAACCTAATTGGAGTAGAAACAAGTTTAGCTGGAGTTGAAGTGGCATCAATGCTGTTGAGAGACCCATCTTTGTTTTTTGTATGCTCGTTTGTTTTGGTTGTTGGTGTTGACATGGCATCAATGCTCTTGAGAGACCCATCTTTGTTTTCTGTGTACTCAGTGGTTTTAATTGGAGTAGCAGGGTGAGCACTGGATGATTCCAGAGAAGCCCAAACTGTTAGACAACTTTCACTACTAGCTGCTTCTGAAGCAAACTTAGCTGGGGAAGTTTTCAGATGAAATTCAGTATCCACAAAGGGTGGATTTTCCTTCCGGCTTGACTCTGAAACTGGAAAAGCCAGGGGCTGTAATGAATCTAACAGAGGATTTTGCCGTACATCATCTGCTCTAAAGGATGGAGCAGTGTGAGAAGGTGCTGCCAGATGCTCATTAGGAAATTCAACTGATGTATTGACAGGTACAGACAAATTTTCATCTAAGTCTGCATTATTGACAATGTCACTATAGCGCATGCAGCGTGGCAATTTTGTTGGGAGGCAAGTTTCCAACATGTCCACAACACTGTCTTTCTTTTGGCGATTGAATGGCTCAGGCAATGTCCCTTCTGGAATTTCATCACCCTACACATAGAAGCATCCTTCAGACCATATAATGTGTGACTAAAAAGTAATTAGTGTGATTGCAGTAGTAATTGCTCATTATAGAAAAAACGGATTCATTAAGAATTATCATCCTTATGAATTCATCCAAAAAGAGGGCAAGACTTAAGTTGGAACAACATCTCAAGGACTCGGCCCTAGCAACAAGAAATTCTCAACAAATACTATACCATTAGCACACCTATACTACTAATCTAGCATAAGAACAACCACAATCATGAACAAAACTACACAACCACTCAGTGCAATGATTTGCAGGAACAAAAATCAAATAAAAAATCATTGGCAATAAGAAATGCTTCACAATAAATCTCATTAAAAAGATACGCTAGTAGTAGGAGTTGTTGTGTCCCACCTCAGGATGAGATTCCCAAAATTCTTTTAACCGAGCCCGAAACACCTTCTTCAGCGACACTCTCCCACGTTGGGGGGGCAACTTGGTGGCGTCAGCCTCCACCACCGCATCAGGGTCTAAAGAAATGTGAATATCCGGCTTCATACAACTCGTCCGTTCATCAAGCACTAGATGCTTCCTAAGAAGGATAGCCTTAGGCAAGATAAATTTCAACTGGGCTAGATGACTGTGAGTGAACCTCCTAAACAAGCCAAATCACACAATTCCATATTAAACAAACCCTCAAACCAACATATCGACATAAAAAAACATTAACAAAATATCAAGAAAAATAAAAGCAACCTAGATGAGTTGAGTGGTACCTGTCAGTTAAAGATTCAATCTTTGAACTGATTGAAGTAAAGGTTGGAGTCCACCGTTTCAGACGGTGCAGTGAAACCAAAGTATCCAAACGATTGAAGAACTCATCCAAAATTTCATATCTGCACACACACATAAGAAATCAATAACAAAAATTCAAAAAATATTCGAAATTTAAAAAAAGAATCAAAATGTGAATTACTTTTCGGGAAGTTTAGAGGATTCATCTTCAGCAGTCATGGGTTTACTGGGAGAAGAAGGCCACTGTGAGATCTGCCTCCTGACACTTTTGCTCAGCGACGACGATGACGACGTCGTTTCAGTGCATTGCTTCTGATCCTGCAAGCGCTTGCAGGCGGCCTTTCTGATGTCAGCCACGGAGAGCGCGACGCCGCGGTTGCGGATTCGCTGCGGCGGCTTCTCCGGCGTCTGGGAGCTGAACTGAACATGGCTTGGGGGTTGAGATTTGGAGCTTCGGAGATTGGGTTTCTTAGATCTGCCTCTGCCATATGGAGACGCTGCTGCATCTGAGGATTTCTTCATGGTGATTGATAGAGGATCAGTGATGTTTAATTAACGCGAGGAACGAAAGATTAGGGTGAATTCTTCTTATATGTAGTGTTTTTTTTAGCGGGAAAACTGAGGGGGCGTGCCTCGGTGAGATGAGATCCCGTTGCTTCCCGCCAAAATGTGGCGTTGCTTCCCGCTAAAAGCCCAGCCCATAAAGAAAGGACGCGGGACTGTTGTTTTTGGGCCTGGTGGGCCTGTTTCGATGATTGAATCATTTAGCCCAGTAAGTACAATAGACCTCTCTCTGCCCGGCACGTGAGTGTTCAGAGGGGATATTCCTGCTAAATAAGAAAACTTTTGGGACACGTTACCTTGAAAAGCCGTTTCGGTTTAAGAAACATAATGAATTATTAATCTGTTACTATATATTAATATAGGTCAAACTAATATATATATATATATATATATATATATATATCTTATAAGGTTAGCATAAAAGGAAAAGTATTCATCAGCATTCAATATGTTATCATACATTAAATGAGAAAGAGAGAAAAACATAGATATTATAAGTATTATAATATGAGAAGAAGAAAAAAGATAAAGAAAAATTATGGATGTTGATTAGGTGTTTAAAAAGTATGGGTATTAACATAAAAATATGCTTAGATTGATGAAATAATAAACGAAATAAGTTTTTAAAAAGTCTTTAAATCAATTGACAACTTGAGAGGGAGAGAATAAAGAAAATATTGATACCATTATTAGGATGTGATAGAAAGAGAAAGAAAAAATATTACTATTAGAATGTTTGTTATTTAAAAATTTCAAAATATAAGGACTCAATAGTAAAACCCAAAAGATAATTTAATTTACATCAGGTAAACATCAAATAAAGTATAGAAAAGTAAATTTAGATTATATCTCTAACTTTTTATATCAATTAATTATAAATATTCATATACTAAAAAAATGGACTAACTAATCAAGCATGAAATAATAATTATCTAAATATATCAATAACAATAAAACATCAATATGATATGACATAATTAACCGATAATATTTAGTATTGTATGATTAATCATTCACTTTCAATAGAAAAATATTCTTATTTAAAAATATCAAAAAAATAATAAAGAATATTTAAAATAAATAATTCGTATGCAAGCTAGTTTATTTAACTTGTGAATTATGCGAGTCAGGCTGAATAAGTTCACGTACAAATTGACTAACATTTTAGTTTGTCCTAAACTAATTGGTCCATAGGTTAATGGAGCTATCTACACGTTTAAACTCTGCTATGGTTTAAGCTTAGGTAAAAATATGTATATTTCTGATTAGATTATGTGCGTGTTATAATAATTGTTTCGGATTCATAGGTTATTCAATTCAATAGCTTGGCGTGTAGTACTAGTTTTTTGATGGGAAACTTCGTTTTTTCTGTTCTTGATGCAAAGAATGAAAGTTTACGATGGTACTGTGCATTGTATAATTAAAAGAAAAGATGTGTAGAAATATAACAAGCCAAGTCAATTATAATTAGCATAAGATTGTCGTGTTAGTTAAGTTAGTCATGTTTTGAATTTGTCAATTTGTGAGTTATCATAACACGACGAATAGACGTTCTTTTAACTTTGAGAACTGGTATAATTTAGCTCCTTTAGTCTCAATTTCCTTTTTCATATAAAAAGAAAAAGTATGTTATATTTGTAAAAACAACAAAATATTCATATATAATTTTACATTATCATTCAATCATAAATTATTATTTAAATTATTTTAAAAATCAATAAACTGTACATAAATTTTCAATACATAACTTTTATTTTTTCTCAAAATCAAAATTATTAACAAAATATAATTTTGATTCTCTATAATTTTAAATTTAGAATTTTGGTACTCCTATTTCTACATCAAAATATTTTGTTCTCTTCTTTTTTAGAATAAATAATTTTAATTATTCCATCAATTGATTATCCAATATCAAACATTAACTTTGATGTAATATATTGATTCTGAATGATAATTATGTAGGTTTAATATGATGCTTATATGAAAAATGTTAAATAAAGTGAAAAACAAAAAAAATATTCTTAGGAGCTAAATTTATGATCTTTTATTTAAAGATAAAACAATAAGCCACTAAAACTCTAGTTTTATTTATTTAATTTTATGAATGTCATTTTACAGGTATCATTAGTAAAAATTATAATTTATTTAATTATTAAAATTTATAAATTAAAATAAATTATTTATTATTTAAATATATTTAATTTTACATGTATTTTTTTATCATAAAATTTAATTTTGATATAAATTAATAAGTTATTACATATACAAATTTATTCTAAAAAAGAAGAGAACAAAATATTTTGATGTAG
>PYAF01001756.1:260141-271850 GCA_007407185.1 Glycine tomentella
ATTTTTTGAATTTATAAAATTTTATAATTAAAAAATTAATAAAATTATGTTTATGAAATTAACTAATAAAATAAATATCTTAATGATTTATTATCTTATTTTTTTAGTAAAATGTCATAATTTTAATGTTAATAAAATGTTAACAATATATAAATTATTATTAATATGTTATATTAAAGTCAATATTTTATTTTGGATTATTAACTAATGATTAATGGATGAAATGATAAAAATAACTTATTATGATTAATAAGAAAACTAAATGTTTTCATTTAAAAATTTGAGGACTAAAATTATTTATTATGAATAATTTTAAACTATAAAGAACTAAAATTATAATTTATAAAAAAAATTTATTGCTTATGCACAATTTTATAGTTTTATTTAATAAAAAAATCATTATTTTAACTTTCAAATATTTTAAGATAATTATTCTAAAAATAATCAACAAACTTTTTCAACTTTTAGTAGATAATTTTTTTTTCTTAAACCAAAACTATTAACAAAACATGGACACTTAAAAAAACAATGAAATTATTTAATAGAAAATGTTATTTAAATTAGGATCGGATGTAATCCATCTCCTCTCATTAACCCAACCTAGTCTGAAAAAAGATTTACATGATATATATCAATTAAAAATCCTTATTAAAATTGATATATTATGTCAATAAATCAGATTCTCATATTTATTATCAGATTTCAATCGAATTCAAATCAAATCTAAACAAACAATATTATCAAATTAAGAGATTCTCATAAAATCTTTCCAACAAACCCCATAAATACCCTAATCGTCTACGGAAATTATCCATTCTCACATGGTACACCCGCTTCCGCTTGAAGGCTTTGCTTTGGTAGAAGAAAACAAATTTAGAAAGAAGAAGAAAAAAAGAGAAAACAGAAATTAAAAAAGAGTGAATAGTAAGAATTCCATCATAATATGAAATTATTGTCACTGTAATTTCCTCTTCCTCCACGCAACCAAAAACAACAAAACCCCCTCCTTCTTCTCTTTCTTTTCCTTCTTTGTCTTCATCGCTTATTCAATCACTCGTCGCACAACTTGCCTCGTCCTTTCAAATTCTGCAACTTTCCCTGTCTTTTTCCCAAACTCTGTTTCTGGGTATCCTCAACTTTCCCTCCTTCCATGTTTTCTGCTTAGTTCTAGGTAACTTTACCTCTTTCCATCTTTGCGCAAAAACTCATTTTAATGCTTGAATTCTCGTATTTTCGTGTGATTTTTGTTGCTTATCAATTGGTTTTATCTGGGGTTCTTTTTTTGTATATAATTATGTTGTTTCACCACTTTTTGTTTCAATGAATTTTGTTTGTGTTGTTAGAAGTGTTCTTTTTACTTCTCTAGTTCTGATTATAAGTGTCAATAAGTATGTAATTGTGCTGTTTGATTGTTCTTTTTACGTGCAATGCATTGTCTGATAATGTAGTTGTACTTTGATATCTCGATGGATTATATAGCTCAATTTGGATATACTATGCTACAGCCACTTCCCATTCTGGTTTTTTGTTTTCTTTACGTGGAAACAAAAGAAATCTTATTGATTTTCACCTGCCCCTCCAAGTGAAATTAAGGGGGGAAATCTTCTTGTGCTCACACTTGGCTAGTGAAACTGAAATTTGCAACCTTTCTCTGCCTCTTGATGTTTGGGGTGGATATGATTCTATTGGTTTAGGCTGTATATTTGTATTGAGGAAAACCCAAGTCCTACATCGGCTAGAAATAGTGCCAAGATAGAGTATATAAGTGAGGGACAACCTTCACCCTATGAGCTAGCTTTTGGGGTTGAGTTAGGTCTAAACCCACATTCTAAGCTGGTATTAGAGCCTATCCTAGATCCATTAACGGGCTACTCACCATATTATCCAAGCACCAAGCCTAAAAGTGCTGGGCGTGAGGGGGTGTATTGAGGAAAACCCAAGTCCCACATCGACTAGAGATAGTGCCAAGATAGAGTATATAAGTGGGGAACAACTTGTAACATCATTGGCATGTTGTGCAATTATGTTCCTCTGGTGGGGTCTAGTGTGTCTCATTGTAGATATGTTAGCATGATGTCTCTATACAATTTGCTTGTTGGCGAGGACTGATTCTCCGCCCTCCATGTCCTTATGAGATGCCAGTAATGAACTGAGATAGTAGTGGTTGGGTATGATGCTGATGTCTTTGGTAGATAGCTTAGCGTAGAAATCATTAGCAACATTTTTCATGGGGCTGACTGCAACCACTTGTATAAGAACACTTGTTGAGCTGATCATATTTCTGTTGGTGATTTGCAACTTTTTAGATTTTATTACCTCGGGTTGGATTTGTAAATAGGAACAACTGCTTTAGTAGCTGCACCAAGCTTTTAACTTTTCTGCTCCTTGTTCAATTTGATAGTTCATTAGGCTGAAGTATGAAATACTATCTTGTAATATCTCTTTCTGTACTGCTTTTGGAAGTACTAATATTGATTCTGTTGTGTTTATAGAACCTCCTAATAAACATTTAGGTCTTTGGGGCATGGACTGGCTGTTTATGCCAACTATCAATATCTGTGAAGAATGTTTAACAGGCCGAGAGGTGCTAGTGCTTTTAATGTATTGAATTGGAAACGTCAAGGTGAATCATCTGTGACAACAGGTTTACTTCAGGATGTTCCACCAGAGATTGAATTGTCGGATTATAGAAGGATCCCAAGTCCAGGTAGTGAGAGCCCTTCAGACCTACTTAATGGTGAGAGCCTAAATGTAGAACCCATTGCTGATTTGGATTTCTTCTTCGAAAGGCTTTACAGCTACTACTGTGAGAAAGGGCTCTGGTGCATCATCATAAAGTGGATAGTTGAACTTCTGAGTCTTGGTTTCACTATATGTTTTTCGGGTTTTTTCTTACTATATGTTGACTGGAATGGGCTCCGAAATGCAAAGTGTGGGATGGATGCAGTTGAATCTGGAAGGAAGCCTTGTGATCTTGCTAAAGAAGCTCTTCATGATCACCCTTTAACCCCATTTACACTTGGCAAAGCTATTATTGTTGGATACTTGGGAATATTTTCTATCTATTGGATATTTTGCTTCTTGAGATTCTTTGTTCAACTAAAGGATAATTTGGATATCCGACAGTTTTACTACAATAAGTAAGTCTTGAATGATAAACAATTGAAACATATTGAATTTTAAGGGATTGATAAATTTTGCATGACTCGAGTCTTTTTGCCATAATTTACCTTATCTTCTTGCAGTCTCTGTGTTACTGATAATGAAATTCAAACCATGCCCTGGGCTACAATTCTTGAAAAGGTTGTTCTTGTGCAAAGCTCACGACAACTCTGTGTGGTAAAGGATCTTTCTGCTCATGACATGGTAATGAGGTTGATGCGGAAGGAGAACTACTTGATTGGAATGCTCAACAAGGGTGTGCTTTCTTTCCCAATTTCTCAGTGGGTCCCAGGTGCTGGAGCTACAGTGAAATCTGGTACTAATGGCACACAATATCGTCTAATACTTCCCAAGACCCTTGAGTGGACTTTGAACTGGTGCATACTGCAAAGCATGTTTGATCGGTATGTTAATTATTGTATAAATGCCTTGTAAAAATAATCATTATATTCAGTATAACTTGATCCTGTAACTTGTAATTAGATGATGGTCTTTCACCATCTCATGTGTAGTTATTAAATTTCTCTTTAAACCGTATTTAGAAATGATGTGTTGGTCTGAAGGATGCCATTTAGATGAAGGATTGTGACTCATAAAAAGTTACAATTGATATATAACCGTCTGTTTTTTTATGCTCAAAACTATCGGTAGACATATTTCACTTTAATCTGGATATTAAGCTTGAAAATTGGAATTTATTGGGCGGTTGACATTGGTCACCTTAAAAAAGTTCTTGAAAATTTTAACCCGTTTGATGCAAAGCTGTAAATTGCCATTTATGGAGGACTTGTTTAGAAGAAAAAATGAGGTACCAAATAGTAAAAACACAATAACTTGAGAGACTAAAAACATATTTAAGCCTAATTTTTTTGTTGTGGCAGTACTGCTACCAATGAGTAAAATTGTTAATGACTGGGGCCTAGAATCACAGGTTTCACACAATCTCAAATCTTCATAGCTGCTGAAGAATGTTTAAGCCTAATGTTTATAATATTCTGTATCCAGTGATGGTTTTTTCATTTGAACGTGCTTTCTCTGCAGAAACTTCTGTATCAGAAGAGACTTCGTGTCAAATCCAAAGACATTAAAGAAAAGGTTTATGGTAGTTGGGATTGTAATGCTTTTACTTTCTCCATTTCTTGTCATATTTATGCTGGTATATCTCTTTCTGGGGCATGCTGAACAATTTTATAATCACCCAAGCACAGCATCATCTCGAAGATGGTCAAATTTGTCAAGATGGGTCTTTAGGGAATTCAATGAGGTATCATTATTATTTTTTTGTCCCTTTTTTGCAGCCCATTTACTTGCATGGGTTTAATCATTAATGTTAGTATCTGAAAAGAATCATTATACAGGAAACATTTAAAAATATAGACAATTATTAGTTATTGCTTTGCTTTTTTCCTTTTTGGCTAGCATCTTGCCTTGGCAAGGTAAGAATCAAGATTAGCAAGTTACTTTGTTCTCATAGTTACCAGCTCTCTTGTACTCATTTTACTTGTTTAAGACATTATTTGAAGAAATCCATGTATCAATGAGTAACTAACTATCCATGTGATCTCTTGTACTTTCAAGATAAAAGTATTACTTGTTTGAAAGTGGTATTATGTATTTGAAACTAGTGCCTAATTATTGTTTTAGCATATTTTATGCTTACCAATAACTTGTGTTATAGGTGGATCATCTCTTCAGGCATCGGATTAATAACAGTGTATTACATGCTTCTAACTATATCAAGCAATTTCCTTTGCCTATCATATCTATCATTGCAAAATTCATCTCATTTGTATCGGGTGGCTTTGCTGCAATTCTGATCATCATTGCTTTTCTAGAGGAGTCTCTGCTGGAGGGTCATGTAATGGTTTTTCCATTCTCTTGCTGAAAGAAGTTATAAATATATGTCATGACAGTCAGTAATAATAGTTTTTTTTTTTTTTTTAAAAACAAAATCAATCCAGATATTTGGTCGGAACTTGTTCTGGTATGCTGCTGTTTTTGGAACTATAACTGCTATTAGACGGGCTGCAATTACAGATGAGCTTCTAGTCATAGACCCTGAAGGAGCAATGTCAATGGTAGTTGAGCATACACATTATATGCCCAAGAGATGGCGGGGAAAAGAAAGTACTGAAATGGTCCGGATTGAGTTTGAAACCTTATTCCAGGTACTATTTCAGGTGTTGGTTTAACACATTTACATTAAAGTAGACCCACCCTTTTGTGTCCTTCATTGTTTTTGTTGTAGCATAGTTTGAATTCTTCTACTTACGCTAATATTTGTTTTTTGGTGGTGCAGTATAGTGGGATGATGTTACTTGAGGAGATGGCCTCGATTTTCCTTACTCCATACTTACTTCTGTTGGTTGTCCCAAAGGTCATTGCTGTACTTGGACAGAATAGTTTACCCTACTTTTGATTGCAGAACAATAGAATTATGACTTAATTTATACACATTAGTATAATGTATTAAGTATATTTTCTTTTCATTTTGCAGCGGGTTGATGATATCTTGCAGTTTATTGCAGATTTTACTGTAGATGTTGAAGGTGTTGGTCATGTTTGCAGGTTGGCATGGAATGATATAATTTCATCCTTTAATTATGTTTTTTGGGCTTCTTATATTAACTTGTTAATGGCAGGCAAACCTTATAATTATGTTTTATTGTATGATATTATTAGTTTTAGTGTCTTCAATTTTCAAGAGCATGGAAACAGTAATTATGGCTCTCCATTTAATGCACCTCACAGCCAGAGAAGTTCCCAGGGGAAGTTGGAGAAATCATTTTTGAGGTATGTTCTTGGCTGTGAGATCATCATAGTCGTGAGACTGGTCTGTTAAAGTTCTATTACAATTTATTTTCATTGAGGTTTTGCTGAATCTCTCAGGTCTTGAATAAAGCTCTTTAGACAATATATGGTTATTAGTTTTCGTTGCAGTTTTCAGAGTAGTTACCCTTCATGGGAACCAAGTGCTCAAGGGAAGCAGTTTCTGCAAAATCTGAGAACATTCAGAGACCAAAACTTAGCAGGGCATGTAAACCGACATGGATTTCCCCCTCTTGGACTGTGGAGAGGCAGTCCAAACATGGGAAGCAATGGAGACAGAAACAGGTTTACATCCAGGGAAATGCCATATAGTACTTTTGCAACTGGCAATCATTTGGGTTCATTGTGGCTAATTGAATCCAGAAATCAAAACAATCATCCCTATCTTCTTGATTGGTACTACACTTCCCAACCTCATGATGCAACGACTCAAAGACATGTTCAAGCTGATGATCCATTTGAAGTAACGGAGCATCAATCCCCAGATTGGATGCCCTCCATCTTGGTACAAAATGAGCAACATGGGCATGAAGAATACATAAACGAGTATTGCGATGAACGTGCTGCTTCCCATCTCGACGCTTCCACATCAGCTCCCATCTTCAGGGAAAGCCTAATTCAGGATCAACATTCCATTGATATGCCCCTCAATACCAGGAGTCATTGGTGGGCGAGAAGTCACTCCCAGAGTGGACATGGTCAGACAAGCTTTTTGGAGCCACCAGATTTCAATCACCAACCAGTATACAATTACCATGAAAAGTTTTCTGATAGACGGTTAGAGGATCATGATCAGGAACAACAGTTACACTGGGGAGATGATCACCAAGTATCTAGTACAGCACATATAGATGATTTAGATGCAGGAAAATTCAATCTTCTATTTGATGATGTTTATAGCAGTCCTCCAGAAAATTCAACTGTAAATCCTAGCACTGCAACCTTTTAAATGATGGTTTTGTCCTTCATTATTTGTTTTGGCTGGTTCTTGCTTCTGGAATGCAAGAGTTCCGAAGTCAAGTCATGATGGTCATTTCTGTTATTTGTGTGGAAATGGAAACTATTCTTTGCTGTAAATAGATTCTTTGACATAAGGCAGTTCAGATTTCTATAATGGTTTTGCGTTAAGTTTCTTGAGTTAAAGCTAGGCCTTACTTGATTAGAGTAATTGTGCTCAATAACTTTTTTTGAGTTTTTTTATTTTATTTTTTTATGTATTGGCACTAAAGAAAGTTTTATATTATTAACTAATTATAAATTATGATAAGTCTTTTAAAAGTAATTATTATAGAAGACTATAAATTTATCATATCATTTACATTTACTGTATGAATTATTTACTCGTATTTTAATTGTACAGTTGCAATCTCTTAAAATCGTACACTAACATTTCGTACACTACTATAGTGGGAATTGCTATGCAAGCACGAAATTTTCTCAACAAGTTGCTTTTTCGGTTTATCGATGCTAATGCTATAATGAAAAATCATACTTTTCAAATGGCAAGATATTTTTTTCTAAAAATAAAAAGGAAATAAAGCATTTAGTTCATTTTTTTTTTTTTTGAAGTCACAGGATTTGCAACAGTAATTAGAAATTATTAATTGAGAATTTATGATAAAAAAATGTGACTAAATTTCGATTTTATAAATTTTAATGCAATAATTTTAAGAAAAATACTACTACGATATGCAGGGCGGTTCTGGGCCCATGCAAGGTGCCCAACCGCACAGGGCCCAAAAAAATAAGGGGCCTCAAATATTAAGTACTGCAACATATGTTTAATATTAAAAATTAGAGGAGATGGTAATGTCTATTTTTAATAACCAAGAGGTCCAAGGTTCAATTCCTACCAACAACAATTTTTACTACTCCGCCCCTGACGATATGATACAGCGTTTACCTCTCCCCTGCTTTACATTCTCTCTTTCTCTCCCCTGCTTCAATGGAGGGTTATACGAAGGTTTAACCCCAAACAAACTCGAAACAAACGAAAGCTCTTCAACTCACCACCATGAGAAAACTCTGGAATTCGCTGTCTCTCCTCGCTCATCGGAGATCAACTTTTTCCTTCTCCAAATCGTATGCACCCGCACCCTTCAACCGCTGCAACAAAACCTGCAGTTTACTCATCAGACCCAACGACAAATTTGCGACCACCCCATTTCGAAACATGGACACCCTCGTCCAGAAACCCTCTCCAATCCCCTCGAGGCAGCGAAAAATCATGGAAAAATCGCAGCTTGACTAAGCTTTCGAGTCCGCAGAAACCACCGAGGAAATGCTCAAAGTCTTCAGCAACATGAAGGTGAGGACCCTGAGAAAGCTCTTTCCTTTGCAAACAGAGCTTTGAAAGCTTTGGAAAAAGATAATAACAACAACAACTCCCCTTCTTCTTTGCCTGTTGCCATGTGTTTGCAGCTGTTGGGGTCTGTTAGTTTTAGCTTGAAAAGGTTTAGTGATAGTTTAGGGTACCTTAATAGGGCTAATAGGGTGTTGAGTAGGTTGCAGGATGAGGGTGGTGTTATTATTGATGATGTTAGGCCTGTGCTGCATGCTGTGCAGCTTGAGTTGGCCAATGTTAAGAACGCCGTGGGGAGGAGGGAGGAGGCTCTTGAGAATCTTAGGAGGAGATCAAGGAGATGACTTTTGAGGAGGATACTGAGGAGTTGGGTAAGGGGAACCGCGACTTGGCCGAGGCTTACGTTGCAGTTTTGAACTTCAAGGAGGCGCTGCCGTATTGCTTGAAGGCGTTGGAGATTCATATGAAGCAGTTGGGGATGAATTCGGTGGAGGTGGCGCATGATAGGAAGCTTCTTGGGATTGTGTATAGCGGGTTGGAGGAGCATGAGAAGACGCTGGAGCAGAATGTTTTGGCGCAGAGGATTTTGAAGAATTGGAATCTTAATGCGGATTTGTTGTGTGCTGAGATTGATGCTGCGAATATGATGATTGCTCTAGGGAGGTATGATGAGGCTGTTGATACTTTGAAGGGTGTCGTGCAGCAGACGGAGAAGGATAGTGAGACTCGGGCGCTTGTGCTTGTGTCGATGGCGAAAGCGTTGCGTAATCAGGAGAAGTTTGTGGACTGCAAAAGGTGTTTGGAGGTTTCCCTTGGGATTCTTGACAAAAGGGAACGGATTTGCCTGGTGGATGTTGCTGAGGCGTACTCGGAGATATCAATGCAGTATGAAACCATGAATGAGTTTGACACTGCGATTTCGTTGCTGAAGAGACACTAGCTTTGCTTGAGAAGCAGCCACATGAGCAGCACTCGGAAGGAAGGGTTTCTGCGAGAATAGGTTGGTTACTGTTGTTGACTGGTAAGGTGCAGCAGGCTATTCCTTATTTGGAAAGTGCTGCTGAAAGATTGAAAGATAGCTTTGGTCCCAAGCATTTCGGAGTGGGTTATATCTACAGCAATTTGGGGGCAGCGTATTTGGAGTTGGATAGACCCCAGTCAGCAGCACAGATGTTTGCAGTAGCTAAGGATATCATGGATACGTCTCTTGGTCCACATCATGCAGATACAATTGAAGCATGTCAAAACCTTTCAAAGGCTTATAGCGAGATGGGAAGGTATGGGTGGTTTTTGTTGGTTTGACTTTGTATCTTGATACTGTTTCTCTTGATTTGTTGATTCTGAGAACAATTTGTTTTGGGTACACTTATTATAATGTGATGTACTACGTTCTATGTAACTTTAGTGGTCTAAAAACGCAATACTTTTGAACATGACCCGTTAGTGTGCCATTCAGATTCCATTGGAACTACTGTTTTTTGGCTTGTGAGATTCCTGGATGAGTGAATTCCCATGCATTCCCCTTTAATAATTTATTACAGAGAAAGAGCGTATGATGGTTAATATGTCTGTGTGCATTTTCTCATTATGTTTATTGACAACTTCCTAATATAATGATGCAATACTCCTAGTCTTTTTACTTTGTGTCTCCCTCTGACCTAGTTCTTATTATTCACTAAACTAAGTTTTATACTTTATTGCCTCCTAAAAATTAGTTAATATATAAACCACTATCCTCTCTTTTGTACTTAGCATAAGATTTCTGATTTGGTGGTCGCACTTGCAATGCATAAAGTTCTATTATTCAGATGTTAGATAAAATGTAATTGCATTGAAAGATTTTCCTTGAGGTTGGATCTTGAGTGCCGGGGAAAGTGTCCTGAAGAAATGCTGCATATCTAAACACCCATATAAAGCCTTGCTTCTGTTTTGAACTTTTATCCAATCATATTTCAGGGATCAGTATGTTCATTTTGAGCTCCATTGCCTATATTATTTTATTTACAGTCTACAGAATTTTATTTTTGAAGTTGTTATATAGTAATCCTATCCTGGGAATGTATGTTAGAATTTTACCTTATATGGTGCAGTTGTTGCTGTTTGATGAGCACATGAGATATGGGTAGATATCTAAGTTCATGTAGGAGAATTCCTCTTATGTTTGCCACCATCTACATGTGTTATTTTGTTCGATGTTTCTGCAAGTAAATACAAAGATGTCATGTTAGAAAAATATTGATTAGTTAATTTCTTGAGTAAGCTACCTTTTCTGTTTAGACTTTAGAGTTTCTTAGGACAATTCAGTTGGATTTTGCTGTTTATTAAATTTAAAGCCAAATTGTTCATTCATTCCTATATTGAACTACAGTAAAGTTTAGGAATTGGGAGAAATGGGTTTATATTTGAACATTGGTTGTTCTTGGTTCCAAGCTTCTCTTAATATATGAATTAAATGTAATAATTCACTCTTATTGAGTGAATGAAATGAACAAGCATGTATCTGTCCCTAATTTTTCTCTGATGTCTCTCTGGGGAGTATCTGCAACTATCTCTACCTGTTTTAATTTATTTGTTGTGCCATGGACTAGTGATATGCCTGTCTGACCAAAGGGATAAGTTGATGCTTTTCTAAACAGTTGAATCTTGGAATTGCAGCTATGTCCTTGCCATTGAATTTCAGCAGCAAGTTGTTGATGCTTGGGAAAGCCATGGAGCTAGTGCAGAAGATGAACTTAGAGATGCCCAACGACTTCTTGACCAATTAAAGAAAAAAGCCCGTGACGCCTCTGCAAATGAGCTTCATATGAAGATTTTGCCAAATGAACTTCCTATGAAGGCTTTGCCCTTACCACATAAATCCTGAACAGTTTTGCAGACTTTCCCTTTCACATTGCCATTGCATATTGCAATGAATATCTATGACTTTGGTGATTGTTTGACAGTTTTGAGGCTTCCTTACAGATTTATGTGGGTAACTACGGAAATTAAGTAGTACTTATACCCCATATCCCAATCATATAGCTATTTTGGATTTGTCATTATATTATTCAGATTTTATTTTTAAAAAAATTCTAAATCAGTACTCAGTTGTTTGTCATTAATAATATGGAATTTCCTCTTCAAATAATATAGTTCTTTTCCTATTTGTTTTCCAATGTTTTGTTATGCTATGAGTTAAATTGGGTTGAGTTTCTTTTTTTTTTTGGATAAAATCAAATCCAAATCAATTATATTTCATTGGGTTGGGTTGATTTGGTTTGGATTCTGAATTTTGTTCAATCAATATGTACGAAAACAATGTGATTAAATTAATTTGGTTCAAGTTATCGGATTATGATAAAAAAATTATTTTTTTATCTTTATTTATTTTTATTTTTATATGAATTTTAATCTATTCTCTCCCAAAAATATTAAAT
>PYAF01001756.1:280003-308602 GCA_007407185.1 Glycine tomentella
AAATATGAAAAGATACAAAGTCGGTTATTATAGAAACCGACTTTGTAGATGCTTATACAACGACGGTCATCTAAAAACCGACGTAGAAATGCAAAATCAATTCAATTATTTACCAAATTGCCACTGAGCTAGATACAAAGTCGGTTTTCTTACAACCGACTTAGAATAGACGACGTTAAAAATGCCTTGTATAGCAGTGCCTTCAGCACCAACATCCCAGTGATTGATCTCAGTGAAGCACAAAATGGTGAGAGAACTTACACAATTCAGAAAATTATCAAGGCTGTCGAGGAGTTTGGATTCTTTCAGGTTCACACTATTATTACTTTATTTTTAGTAGTATTATAAATCTTTTTGGACAAACAATAGGATTTAGAATCGTGTATCAAAGATACCTCTTTTATTTGAAGTATTGTCTTGTAAGAATGTTTCTGATATCAACATTCTCTTGAGACTTGTTGAATAGATTTTCAACACTTTGTTTTGGTATTAACCCTCTAGTTCATCGGAGACAAGAATCTTGACTAATCCCAAATTGGATTGGAAGGTATGTAAAGCTTGACAAAAAATTGTTTCCGCTAAGGATTAAATTTGGGTATTATCCGAACGATTCAACCTTAAGTTCAGCACATTAATCACTTATATTTAGACATGACAATAAAAATCGAACACATGGACACCCGCTTTACCCTACCCCGAGTTTGACAGAAAAATCCGTTTGATCGGGGTCGGGGTTGGGTTTAGGTTTTTCTCGACTTGGTGAAATAGGAACCGAGTCGGATATATCAGTTCTTGTCTCGCACCTTCCCCTTTCATATATTTAATAATTATTAATAATGTAATTATATATTTGTATATATTTTTATTTTTTTATATTATATGTAATTGTTAATTATATAATTATGTAATTATTTCATATTTTATTTTTTTATTGTTAAAAATATAGAATAATTATTTGAATAGTTAAATAAATAATATTATAATTATAATACTAGTTATAACAAAATTAAAAATTATGCATTTAACTAAAAATATAATTTAATTCTTAAATATGTTTATGTTATTTATTCTTTATTAAATTATATATTGGTTGAATTAAAATATAATTAATAATTTAATCTATGATTTATTTAAAGTATGTGAAATATTTTTTTAAAAAAAATGCGAGATGGATTTCTCATGGATTTTTCTTCGACCTGCCTCATTACTATTCTTACTTGGATCCAATCATTTGGTTATGTTTTATACTTCTAATTAGGTCTCCAATTAAAAAAATTATTTTTGTAAAATTTGATATTTAAGCTAACATTTTTACACAAGTCAACTCAAACACCTAAAAATCGATACCTCAACATGGATAGACACGCGTTAATATCATTAAAAAATATTCAGTTTTTAAATTTTAGAGAAGTCAGCTTAAAATATCATATAAAATATTTAAAAAAATCCCTTGCTTTTATCTAGGTTTGCTATAAAAAAAAAAACATAAAAAAAAAAATAGTTTAACAAGATAAATACACCATCAATTTAGATATTTTGTTATGTTATTTATATTTCAGACATTAATCATGTAAGAGTGTCTATGTTGTCTTTGTAGAATCTGTGCATCATAGATTTCTAAGCACAAAGTTAAACGTTGATAGATTATTGAACCTGCTATGTATAGTAGTGTTTAACGGAAACTATATTGATATGAGAGCAGGTTATCAATCATGGAATCTCGGTGAATCTAATGAAGGAAGTAGGGAGTGTTTTCAATGAGTTATTCGAGATGCCGGCTGAGGAAAAACAAAAATTGTGCTCCAATGATCCTTCAAAGACATGCAAGATGTTTACTAGCAATGTCAATTATGCAACTGAAAAGGTTCATCTGTGGAGGGACAATTTTAGGCACCCATGTCACCCTTTGGAGAAATGGCAACATCTCTGGCCTGAAAATCCAACTAAATACAGGTAAATCAATGTGAGAAATTTTAAAATTAAACTTGTATTTCTTAATTACAATAAAATTTTGTTTTCATTCAAATATAATTTGAAATGAAGAGTTGCCCTTTTTTCGGCAGAGAGTGTGTTGGGGAGTTTTCAATTGAAGTTAAAAGATTGGCTTCGAGGATCTTGAGTTTAATTAGTGAAGGGCTTGGTCTGAAGAGTGGATATTTTGAGAATGATCTTACTGGATCAATGGTTCTTTCAATTAATCATTATCCACCATGCCCTGAACCAAGTTTGGCACTGGGAATAACTAAGCACTCAGATCCTAATCTCATTACCATTTTACTCCAAGATCATGTATCTGGCCTTCAAGTATTCAAGGATGGAAATTGGATTGCTGTTGAGCCTATTCCTTATGCATTTGTGATAAACATAGGCCACCAGTTGCAGGTACATTTCTCTTATTGAGTCTATGACTCTGCAATATTTGCATTGCAATTAGTGAACTAATTAATACAATTAAATTAATTTGTTATGAATTATGTTTAATTTCTAGATCTTTTTCAATTTTGTCTATTTGTTTAGCATAAACGTACTAATAGGCAAATTTTGTGTTACGTTGGGGTGCAGATAATCAGCAATGGTAAGCTACTAAGTGCTGAGCACGGGGCTGTGACAAATTCACGTGATACTCGCACCTCTGCTGCGTTCTTCGTAGCTCCTTCAGAGGAATGTATCATAGAGCCAGCACAAGCTCTTACTGATGAACATCACCCTCCAATTTTTAAGCCTTTCAAATACAAGGACTTCTTGTCTTACTACTTTGCCAAAACGGGTGATACAGAAGTAGTGCTGAAATCATTTAAAGCACAAAAGAGTTAAGTGAAATGTTGAAAGAAAAAGGTGTATGTGATATTCGATGATATAATGAAGGGAAACTTTTTGCTTCTTCCTGCTTGTTTGGCTTAATTTAATGCTAGAAAAGATCCTTCAAGAAATAAATGAAGTTTCCCAAATTGGTTTGGTATTCTATGAATTTTCTCCTATTTAAAAGCACTGCATATTTCCATTGCGTGCAATTTATAGATGCAAAATATTAATATAATTAATGATAAATATAAATCAGAATATTTATCCGCCAAAAGTATGTCGATCAGCTGGTGCGCGCGATGCGAGGTTGCTCCAGTATAATTAATGATTTAGTTCGTGTCCTCTTGGACATGTAAGATTAAATATTCGGAGAAAAATAAACTGTTTTTCATAATGATACTACTCAACTCCGGGATCAGTTCCTGAAGACTACATATTCCCACCAAAATTAAGACCAGGAAATCTCAAAATCCCCATTAGCAGTAACATCTCAGTGACTGATCTTAATGAAGCACAAATGGTGATAGAACTAACACAATCCAGAAAATTATCAAGGCTGCTGAGGAGTTTGCACAAATGGATTCTTTCAGGTTCATACTGTTACTTTTTAGTAGTATTATAAATAGTTTTTGGGCAAACAATTATAATAGAAGTAAGAAGTGTTTGCCCAAAAAATATTTAATGGAAATTGAGGTGAGATATTAGAGCAGGTTCATACAGGTTATAAAGATTTTGAGGTGAGATATACCAGGAGTTTGGATTTTTTGAAGTTAAACCTACATTTATATATATATATATATATATATAATGGAAATTGAGGTGAGATATTAGAGCAGGCTATCAATCATGAAATTTCTGTGAACCTAATGAAAGAAGTAAGAAGTGTTTTCAAGGAGTTATTTGATAGCCGGTAGGAAAAAAAAAATTGTGTTCAAATGATCCTTCGAAGGCATGCAAGATTTATCCTAGTAGTCTCAGTTATGCAACTGAAAAAGGTTCATCGGTGGAGGGACAATTTTAGGCATCCATGTCATCCTTAATTTGGAACAGTGGCAACTTCTCTGGCCTGAAAATCCAACTAAATACAGGTAAATGAATATTATGATGAGGAGTTATAAAATTTTATTAAAATAATTCGTTTAAAATATCAAGTTGTTTTCATTCATTCAAATGAAGAGTTTCGTTGATTCCTTTTGAAGAGTTGTAGTAACACGTGAATCAAAGTTTATTTTTTTCCATAACAAGAGTATTCTTTTTTTGCATGATTAGTCAACAAGTGAAATACAGTAAGAAAAAGAAAGACAACAAGAGAAATGATATAATTATTTATACATGAATATAATAGATATCACTTGAAATAATATATTTATATATAAACTACCATTTATTTTAAAAATATAACCAACACTTCTCATCTTCTCATCTGTTTCTTCTTATTACATTATAAAGAATCAGTGATATACATATCACTGCATTATATTGTACACTCTTAAAACACCTAACAAGATATTTTATTATTATTATTATTATTATTATTATTATTATTATTATTATTATTTTTCTTTTATTAAATATTAAGTAATAAAATAATATATTTTATGTCACATCATTGAGTGTTGAATGATTTGCTTTACTATTTAGGGGTGTTTATCAAATTTTTTTCATCATAAATCTTATTATTCCTATTTTTATCTCTATTTTTTTCTCTCTCTTTAAGTTTATGATAGCAATTGTCAAATATTTTTCTAATATATGATGTTGATTCATATACATACAAAATTAGAATCAAATGAGTCTTCAAATAGTAGATCAAGAGGAATGATGTGATTTCTTGTTGAATAACTATCACTTAAAATGATGTGACTCTTTATGGAAATATCAATTGAATTGATATGATTTATCACAAATAGACTCAAGATATCCATAAATAAGGATATTTTCTATGCATAAGACAGACTCATAATCATATTCAATTCCTACTCTATTCTCACAATACTCATAAATTTGCCTTTACTTTTGGTGCACAAGAGATAAAAAAATGCATAATAATAAACACTATTGTTATTACGACTTATTTTTTGGAGTATACAGATCATGCTTAAAGGGTCTTCATTAATTGTATTCCAATGGAAAGTAGTCACAGCCAAGTTGCTTGGGCAAATTAAGCCTGAAAAATTGTTGGTTGTTTCTTCCTTGAAGACAATATCAATATATTTTACAAACTATATTAATTGAACACTACATCAAGGTACTTATGGTGCAGAATGCAAACACCTGCCAACATATTTTTAGGTTAATTTGTAGCCTTCACCTGTAGTTCTAACAAATCTTTTTTAGCAGTGTGTTGGAGCGTGTTCAGTTGAAGTTAAAATGATGGCTTCCAGGATCTTGAGTTTAATTAGTGAAGGGCTCGATCTCAAGTGTGGATATTTTAATAACAATCTTTCTGGATCAATGACTCTGAATGCTAATCATTATCCACCATGCCCTGAACCAAGTTTGACAGTGGGAATAACTAAGCACTCAGATCCTAGTCTCATTACCATTTTACTCAAATATCTTGTATCTGGCCTCCAAGTACTCAAGGATGGAAACTGGATCGCTAGCTGTTGAGCCTGTTCCTCATGCATTTGTAGTAAACATAGGCCTCCAGTTGCAGATATAGACTATCTTCGTTTCAATTCATGAACTAAATTAAGGTATGCATAAGCTAATTAACTTATATAAATTCTTTTCAAAAGTTGATGTTTAACGCATGCATATATAAACTAAAAGGAATATTTTATTTTTTTCGTTTTCTTTCTTATTTTCTTATTCGAAAAGACTAATTCAATTGAATTCATTTTTTTTCTGGGTATTGGAAGATAACACATTTGTTCTATATATCAATTGTATTGTTTCCAAATTTCAATTACTTTCAAAAAAAATAATTATTTATTTTCCTTGTCAATTTGATCTCTTTAGTA
Source organism: Glycine tomentella (assembly GCA_007407185.1). NCBI lineage: Eukaryota > Viridiplantae > Streptophyta > Magnoliopsida > Fabales > Fabaceae > Glycine > Glycine tomentella. Next base: position 285,772 of record PYAF01001756.1, read on the forward strand.
CTATAATTGTGCTAATTTGTGGACTTGGGGTGGGTTACATTGGGATTCAGATAATCAGTAATGGTAAGCTACAAAGTGCTGAGCACCGGTCTGTGACAAATTCATGTGCTGCACCCACCTCTGCTACCTTCTTGCTAGCTCCTTTAGATGACTGTATCATGGAGCCAGCACAAGCTGTCACTTATGTACATCACCCTCCAATATTTAGGTCTTTCAAATACAAAGAGTTCCTCTCTTACTACCGTTCCAAATATGATGATGCAACCCTAGGGGAAGTGCTGAAATCATTTGAGGCCCAAAAGAATTAAGTTCATGAAATGTGGAAAACAAAAGACATATATTTGATGATGTAATGATGAAAAATCTTGGCATCTTTCTGAATGTTGGACTTTAATTATGGGAAAAAAGAAAATTTCAAGAAATAAATAAAGTTACCCAGTTTGGTCTACTATGAATTTCTCGTATTGTGAATCATTATATTTTCATTGTGTGCAATTAATAGATGCAAATAAGTAAGTTTCAATTTAATATTTTTTAGATATCATATATATTCTTTACAGAAAATAATCTTATTTAAATAAAATAAAATAAAATAAAATAATAAAAATATTTAATACGATTTCATACTTAAAATTTAAACTCTATACCACTTATTATTAAGTCAATATAATCTTATGTTAGTTGATTAAGTGGTTTAACCTTATACTAAGTTATTTATTCTTAGTGTTCTTGGTTGTAAATCCACTTTGAAGCTTGTTGGAAAATTTGAGGGGGTAAATATTGGAAAAAAATTTCATCAATTAGCTATAAGAAAATCATATGAGTAAAATTTGACACCATACTTTAATTCAAAGCCTTAGAGTTCAGGTTTATGGATCTTATCTTCTCACTTATATGGCTCAAAAAATCTCCTTGAAATATGAATCTCTTTTACATGGTAGTCGCTCCTTCAAGCGAAAACCATTTTCACTCCACAAGTATTCAATGATGACCCTTAGAACTTAATTGTAACTGTCCAGACTCGTCTAACTAGTGTCACCAACATGCTCTAGTACCTTGCATTGTCACAACACTTGCAGAACCCATTGTCTGGCCTCCATTCATGAACTCACCCATTAGGAAAACATTGGATACAAGGGACCCCATGTCCATGGATCCACCAATAACTCCATTATACTCGTCCAAGTCAATCACCAATTTAAATCATCAACTTTGATACCAATTATTGTAAAACGGAAAGAGATAAACACAGAGATTTTCATTGGACATTCAAGAGACTTTCCCAATGATGTCACACATGTTTCCACTACTTCACAAGGATTCCTAGGTTACCTTGACCCTGAATATTACAATTTCAATTTCCTAAAATTAAACAACTTTTGCCCTTAGGTTGTGTTTGAACTAGGAATTTTTAGATTTTAAGAAATTTGAAATGCCTAAAATTTGATTTTTCATATAATTTTTATTTCTTTTTAAATACTTTGTTTAGATAAATCAATTCAAAATTATTAAATTTCAAATTATTAGTTTGGGTAGAGCAATTTAATTTCAACCATACAAAATTTTTATTTTTAAATATATTTAAAAAATAAAAATTTATATTAAATTTAACTGACAATAAGCATTAGCAAAATTTTAAATGTTTAATAATAAAAAATTAAAATATTTATAATTTTATGTTAATATCAAAAGAGATGGGAAGAGAGAGAAAGAGAGAAGAGATAGCATAAACAACTAGAGAAAGAAGAGAAATCCATGGAGAAGAGGGAGATAGAGACCAAAGAGAGAAAAGTGAACATGAAGAATTTTAAATTCTTATTTTTTCTGATGGAATTTAAAATTATATAGTTTTTGGTAAGCAAATTGGAGACTGGATAGTATTTTTTTATAAAACTATTGATTAATTTTCTTTTATAATTGAAAAATAAAAAAGAATAGAAGATGAATATACCAAGGTTAATATAGGTTTTGACAAGAAGTGCTTATTTTGTCTTAGTTGGCATAGCAAAAATAATATTGATGGATTGATAGATTTTTCAAAATTATAACTCTCTTCGAATTGAATATATCAAAATATTATTAATCATTTGGTTCTTGTTCCTACGCTAATTTTTTTAGTCTTTATATTTAAAATTTTACATTTTAGTCTCTATGAGCATTTTTTTTTTATGTTAAAGTCTCTGTTGTTAGTTTTCTAACAATGTAAAACCGTCATAAAATAAAATGGATATATAAGGACTAAAATGTAAAAAGTTATTTATATAAGGATTAAAACAGAATTTTTAGGTATACAAACTAAAATGAAAAATTAACACGAATATATAAAAACTAAATATTAGTTAAACCTATATTTAAAAGAGGGAAAAGAGATAAGATCAAGTGAAGTTGTTGCTTTAGATTCAAAAGTAATGTAGTTGTTATTTGTTAATATAACATTATCTGCACCAAGCAGAGTTTTCTATGATATAGTTATTGCTTAACTACTACCTTGGCGTATGTGTTGAACTTTGACTTAAAATGAGTTGAACATCCCCAACTTCCAATTTTTGATTTCTTGTTTAGGTGCAGTGACAGAATTACTAGTAATTCTTGAGCAAGACAATCCCTTAATACAACATTAATTAAAACTTCAAGTTTATATACAACTAAGTTTTAATATGGATTTTGTTGTTTTTTTTTATTACTTTAACCCATATTGTGTTTTAGACTTATTAATTACACCTCTAAGTACTAATGTCCATAAAAGGAATTGCTTTTGAATCTTACTCGGAAATTTGGAAATATAAAGATAACAACAAGGATTGATTCAATTAATATGTATGATCATACTCATATTTCCTAAGAGTTCAAATTCTACTTCAATGTGAAGACCTTAAACTTTAAGACATATTTTGACTTTGATAACTCTCAAGGCTCAATTCACTCAAGTTGTACCCAGTTTTTTTTACATATAAAGATAAAACTTAGATATAATTTTATATATACTTTTAGTTTGTTATTCAATAAAATTTAAAGTTTTATGTTGAATATAATTCTTTATTACACATATTATCAAAATAAAACTTTAATTTTAATTAGAAAATAATACTAAAAAAAAGCACTTAATCAACTAAATATAAGTTTTGTCCCATATAATCATGTTTCCTCATAAGTTTCCTTGGGTTTGGATAATGAAATATTTAAAGCTTCATTAATTAATTTTAATTTTTTAACAAAGTTTTCTATATTGTATGCCCATGGTATTATTTTAGGTCCAAAAATGTTTCTTTAAAAAAATTATTGTATAAAAGTATAAAATTATTTAATATATAAATTTTAAAGTAATTTAAAATATTTGCAGTAAAAAAATTAATTTAAAATATTTAATACGGGATATTTAATATTTTCATATTATATGCTTATGGATACACATTAAAGAAATTTCCTTTTTTGACAAAATTAAAAACTCCATATTTAAATTTTTATATTATAAATATAATAACTACTTTTTCTTACATTAAATGCTATATTTTCTAATCATTTCTTCTTTTTTCTTTTGGTCAACATAATCATTTTCCGTTTCTTTTTTACCAATATTTGTGGCTTACTTTGTCGGTCCAGTGGCTCTATAGTAGGCCTCTTTTGTTATCGCTAGTGAGCCAGAAATGAGAGAAAAAGAAGCTTGAATTGTGTGGATAAGATTGCAAGGACCAAACCATGTACTTCTTCCGTAAATGGCCTAGCCTTTATCACACGAACCACCTTTATATCAGTTCATTAATTGAGGTGTGAGAATTATTATAAAATTTTTGAAATTATTTTTAATTTTTACATATAATTTTTTTTACATATAAGCAGCTAGTTGACTTACAATGTTGACCCTCTGTTCAATCAGGAAAATTTTGATTGAAATCAACCATGACTCATATTTCAGTATTAAATTATTACTTTTTAACCACATTATTGATTAAGTAGTACCAGATTGTTGTCTATTAATTAGTTATATTGAGTTGGAGTCTTGTGAGTTAAATATTTTTTGTTATTGATATAATTGTAAATTGTGCATGTGGCTTGTGACGATCTTTGATATTAAAGGAAAATGTGACTAATGTGGCTGCAATTGCAGTAGTGATGAATAAAAAATCTTTATATTGTGGTCAGAAGTGTCATTGCCATCAGATTATCTTTACCAGCAGTTTTTTTATGGGTTCTTAAGTCAAGAAGTGATTCTTAACTTCTTCTTTTTCTTCTGTTTGAGATTTTTGAAGTGACATCCAGGTGTAGAGCTGGGAACCAAGTCCTTGTCAAATTGCTCAGAAAATCAATAGAGAAAAGGAAGAAAATAAACAGATTTTAATTAAAAACAAAGTTAAAGAACTTTTACCATTGGAGTGAAGAATAACAAATGTTTTTAAAATTCATGTGTCAATACAGGGCCCACTTAAGAGGAGTGAAGAACCCAAATGAAATTCTATGGTTGGAGATGCTCTAACCACAATTTAAAACCATTGTCACCTACAATTAAAGTCTTACACAGCTTGAATAGTTGATGATATCAGTAGTGTGTAAAAAAAAATGATCCCTTTTCAACACAAACCATATTTTGTTGCCCTTGCGAATTGCTTAAAATTGAGTAGCAGTTTATTGCCATGGCATGTTCGAGTTAGAGACAGCAAAATATCTCAGATGAAAGCTACCACCACGATCAGAACCGCTCCAGTTTCCACCCAAATCCAATGATGTAAGGCATGATGCTACAGCGACCGAAGTTCAATGCTTCACCTTAGAAATATTACCCACATGTAAGTGAAAGTTATTATTTTAATTCCATGGTCTCTGTGCAACCCCTCTACTTCACAATAATATAATCTGTTAATTTACCAAAAGCAATATATATATATATATATATATATATATATATATATATATATATAATTAACCAGGTCAGCCAATCAGGACTACACAACAAAACTATCTCGGGAAACAAATTCTGGTGGAAAGAGGATGAATGAACCAAGAAATTCCTTATTCTCCCGACCAAAGTCTAAGGTTCGATTCTTGGCTTAAACATAAAATTATAACTAAAAATATCACTTTATTTTACAAAATATATGGACCAGTAGAGGAGAATTAGTCGGATACCAACTAAAAATTTCAGACACCTTCTTGTTACAAAAAATAACCATAAAAAAATGAATTAATATAGTTATTTTCTATTCCAATATGTATTTCTTTTGGTATTGCCTAGAGCGACTTGCGTGGCATAACTCCTTCTATCTAATATATCACCCTTATGACCTCACCTTCAATCTGGTTGAGAACCAGAATTCTAACATTCATTCATTATGAATAATTCCAAACAAAATTGTTTGAGGTGACCCTCCGCAGGCCTTTTAGCCATCACCAAATTTTGTGATACATCCACATACGTTGAACTCTCTAAAACAATCTCAATCATGGGGTATCAGCATATTCATAAATTTCCCCGTCCATTGAACCTATGGTGAATTTGGCTCTGCATCACTCACTAGCCAATTAAGTTAATTAACTAACTAACTAGTTAGGTGCTCAATGTGTAGCAAGTATAAATAAATGGTAGAGAGGAGCAAACGTTAATTTATTAAGGCACGCAATGGAAGAGGAGTCAAAGAAGAAAAAGGACACTAAGGAGGAGCCACGTTATAGAGGAGTGCGGCGGCGGCCGTGGGGGAAGTTCGCGGCCGAGATTCGGGACCCGGCGCGGCACAGTGCCCGAGTGTGGCTGGGGACATTTCTCTCGGCGGAGGAGGCTGCTAGGGCTTATGACCGGGCTGCCTATGAGATGAGGGGCGCTTTAGCCGTTCTCAATTTTCCAAATGAGTATCCTTCATGCTCTTCTGTGAACTCAGCTTCAACATTAGCACCTTCTTATTCTTCTTCTTCTTCAAATTCAATGCTTAAAAATGATCATGGTAAACAAGTTATTGAGTTCGAGTGCTTGGATGACAACTTGTTAGAGGACCTTCTTGATTGTGATGACTATGCCTACGAGAAAGACTTACCTAAGAACTGAACATTTGGTTTGATCAAATTTGAATGTTAGATTGATTTCAACGCATACCTATAGTAGGGTGAATGTCTTCATATATGATATGATTTCCTTTTAGGCAGCACTTTACTTTGGTGAGTATGGTTTATAACTTAAGAATGACTTGGTTGAACCATTTAGTTTGATCGATGTCTCCATATAAATAGGAATGACTTGTTTATAAAAATATATAAGAAAAACTATCCACCTTTATGTTATATACTTCATCTTCCTTAATTTAGCATTAAATTTGTTTTCCTTGGTGTACGCATTAAATTTGTTTATACAGTACTTTTATCATAATTTATTTAGGAAATTATGAGAGTGTGCTATTACACTTTTTAATAACAATTTTTTATATTTTTTATTTCTTAACTTGTACTTTTAGGGTATTTGATTATATTTTCCTTTATTTTATTACAACATATATAATAATAAAATGAAGAGTAAATTATATGACACTTCCTAAAGTTTCATGTACAACCCCCTATTTTTTATATCCCTATACAAACATCTTTTAATTGTTTTAAAAAATTATACTATGTCCACTTGCAAAAAAGGTTGACAAGAGGAAAGTTTAGTAAAAGCATCAAGAAGAATTGTTCAGATACTTATAAGTGAGACTTATTTAGGTTGTGTTATAAATGCTCTTGGCTAAATCAATTGATGGTTAAGGGTAAAATGTTATGAACATTCCTTTGACATTCTTTGTCTAACATTTTTTTTAAGATTAACTAAATTTTTATTAAAAATTAATTGTAATGGATCTCACATCTAAATTATAAAAAATTATTTAATAAAAAATAAAATTCATTAAAATTAATATTTTTAACAAAATAAAGTTATTTATAAAAAAATATATTAAGAAAATAATGTTAAAGAAAATGTCAATAATATTTCTCGTCTTAAAAATGAAAGAGATCGAGCTTATACAATCTGACAAAATCTTAGTAGTCTTTGTATAATTTATTCTGAAATGAAAGCTTAATCGGTTGATTTGAAATTAAATTATTATTAATCCCATCGGATTTGTAGTTCAATTAAAATGGATTCTTGCTTTTAATTCACTCGACAATTAAATATTCAATCATATTGTTTATATATTACTATTTTAGATAATAATACAAAAACTACATATGATAACTTTATTCTTTTCCAATTAAAAAATATATAACTGCTATAGTATCCAAATAACAAAGTCTATGTATAAAGGTTTCTGTCAGTTTTCAATTGCGTCACCTGAGCAATCAGCATCATACAGAAGTCAGCAAGATTAAGCTATTGTATTAACTTTCTTCGACATAATATCAAACCATTCCGTTATTTCGCTTTCATTCTTTACTTTTCGGCTGGGCATATCTTTTCTTTCATTGGCGTTTTATGGAAGGTTGTGTAAAATTGCACGGACAGGCCAAGTCTTGTTCTTCCCTGCCCAAGAATGAAAAAGGAATCAAAGTTTTGATATAGATTAAAGAGTTAAAAAGAGATAAAAGAAATGATAGATAAAAATTTGATTATTTGATATAGATGAAAGAGTTAAAAAGTGATAAATTTTTTGAATTAAAGTAATTAGGTGAATAAAAATAGAAAATTAAAAAAACTAAATAATTATGGATTTCCAATTTTACCCTCTCAAAAAATTGGAAAAGAAGAGGTGCCAGTAGTAAAAAGGGTATGGTAATTGTAAAAGCCCAAAAGGGAGATCCCTTTCTCTTCTCAAACAACCCCCATTCTTCTCCTTCTTCACACGACCAACACCGATGACACCGACCACCTGAACCTGCCGCACCACCACCCAAATGACCAGAATCACAACAACGACACCTTAACTTGAGTTCAAAATAAGTTTCACTCCCGGGTTCAAAATATCAGCTTTAAACAACCAGAACCACAGCGGGTTCAATGAGAAGCACGAGGACAAGGGCAGAATGGGAACACTTCGATTTGCAACCAATTTACTGTAATTTTCACTCTCTTTCACCTCATTTTTTAGGTGAAAGAATATTCATTTGGGTCCCGCAAATTGTCAGCATGTTTCAGCTCATTTCATCGCCTTTCGTCCGTTCCAAACGCAAGGGGTGAAATAGTTTCAGTGCATTTCATCGATGCAACACTTTCAGCGCATCACTTATGTTCAAAATTATTTTTTTATTGATTTAAAATTCGTTCCATTAGATTAGATCCACTTACATGAAAATTATTATACAAAACATAGTTCAAACCAAAAAGAGTCATCAACATGGTGAAAAACGTGTGAAATATGAATTCATGGACATCCGAGAAGATTTGAAAAATCTAATATCAAATTCAGTTGGATTCTATATATTTCATGTAAGTATAATGACACAAGTTTAAGGGACAAGTTTCAAGTGTTGAATTACTTAAAAAAAAAATCAAAATTGTATCCCAAAATAGAAAACTATCATTGTTTTAAAAAGATCATTTTGATTCAATTTAAAAATAAAATAAAAAACTAAATTATACTTTTTAATAGATAAGCTACTAAATTGAATATAATAAAAAAAATAAGAACTAAAATGTATTTTAATCCTTTAAAAAAACTGTATTTTAGTCTTGGGGAACATCCATATATAAGTTAATAGTAATAAATTGTAATTTTTCTGGATCAATTTCACATTTAGTTCTACATTAAGACATAATTGTTATACTTTTTATACATTTGGAACTAAATTAGATTTTTTTAGGAATTAAATTTTCATCACCTTACATTTTCAGGAACAAAAATGATCATTTATCTTTTTATCTTATTTTATCTTTTATTGAGCTACATATCTTTGTTTTTGTTTTTGTGATTATGCTGTTTGGGTACTTTTCCATTTTTAGATTTGAAATTTTTAAAAACTAAAACTAGTTTTAGTTTTGAGTTTTTGATTTCAATTTTTTTTGTTTTTAGTTTTTAAAAAAATTGTTGCAATTGAAGGATAAAATAAAATGAGTCATTTGATCTATCTTATCATGTCCCACAATGAAATAATGCAATACAAAAATGACTCAAAAAATAATTAAACTCCTGAATGTGGCAATGATAATGACGATAACGACGACATTGACGAAGGTGTTGGTGGCAGTGCGATAATAGTAAAATGGTGGTGGTGGTGACGGTGCGATAATAGCAAAATAATGGTGGTAGTGACTACAGTAGTGATAGAATGGTGACAGTGATAAGAAAGATGATAGTGATGGTGACAATAGCGACAACAATGACATTAGTGTTTGATGGCGGCGACAACGATGAAATGATTTTGGTGGTGGAATGCTAGTTGTGGTAGCCATGGTGTGCTTTTTAAAATTAAAAACTAAATTTACAAAAAAAATCATGGTTTAAAAAATGAAAGTAAAAGTGTGTTGAAAATGAAGTTAAAAATCATTCAACTCCATTTTTATTAAAAATATTTTGTTTTAAAATTACATTTAAAAATCAAAAATATAAAAAAATCACAATTATCCCGAAGGGACCTTTAGTTTTCGTGATTGCTTAAGTAATTGGGTTGGCCATGTAGATTCAGGAACAAAATTCAATGTGTGGGCTTTTTCTTATGCAAATTGCTATTCCCAACACCAAGGCTGCTATTCACATTCCCTGTGTGCTTTAATTTTCTTAAGTGAATTACCTTTATTAATGTTAATCAAATTAATTATGACACTAATTTGTATCATAATTAATTCAAATTTAAATTAAATGATAATTTATATCACAATTAATTTTATTACTATTAAAAATGGTATGTATCATTATTAAGGTAATTTGTATCTGAAATAATTCAAAAATAATTAAAAAGATAATTTATATTATTAATTATTAATTTAAATAAAAGTAACTTATATATACAATTAATTATAATTATTTCAACAAATTTAACAAAATATAAATGTGTTTCTATTGTGTAAGAGGAGGTGAAAAAAAGTGCACAACAAAAATACATTTTTGTGATATACTTTATACGATGAAAATGTATTGTTGTTGCTTTTTTTCCACATTTTCTTATACAATAAAAACACGTTTCTATTATGTATTTTATCAATGTAATTGTGTTTCTATAAAAAAAATGTAAATTTGAAAATGCAAAATTTAAAGCACATGGGGTGAGTGTGAATAGAAAATTTGGGATTGAGAATAACAATTCCCTTTCTGAATTATTCTTTCCGGGCTCATAAGTCTTAATAATACATATGGTCTTTTTAGGTATTTGTTATATTCACTCCATTTTTTGATAAGTACACTTCTTTTTTCCTTTTTAAAAGTCAAATTAGATAAATGACCTTTTTCTTTCGAAACCTCACGTCAAAGACATTCCCCCTCTCTGTAAAGCCATTTTGTGCATGCTGCAAGTCCTCTTAAAACCTAGCATGTTGGATTTTTGATTTGAAACAACAACAAACAATCTCTAAACCCTTCTCTTCAATTTTCCCTCCTTCCCTCTTTTGTCGATCAAGGTATTAAAATTTTACCTAAACATCATTAGAAAAATACATGACGATTGAAATTGTGAGAAATCAGGTACAGCACAAAACTTTTTCTTTCCTTTTCAATTTTTCAATTTTGGAAAGCAAAAGCAAGATACAATTTACTTTCCTTCATAACTTTATTAGTTTTAATTTTTTTCTCCTGTTCATGTTAGTTAGATGTCTGACGTGGAGAAAAGCACACATGTGATTAGTAAGTGTAATAAGCATAACATGTCATCAAGAGTGATAGTCATCCCTCTTATACGCAAGTGGAAGGAGCTAGTCTTTCGCTGCCACCACTTAGCAAATGTAGATCTTAGACCTTTGTTCATAGGAATGGCAAATGGGCCGGCCCGCAAAAAAATGGGCTCGGCCCGCGAAAAATGCAGGACGAACTGGTCCGACCTGCTTTTGCAAAGTGGGATGAAAATGCTAGCCCGTCCCGCTTTAATGCGGACCAGCCCGCATCAAAAATTAAAAAAAATCAATTTAAAAAACAAAATACAAATATAAAAAAACAAAGTTAAATAAAAGTAAATAATTTAAAATTAATGCTAAATAAATGATGTTATGTGATAATTCACAAAATTACACCATTTGCAAATGGAATTTACGGTTATAAACTGTCCAAAAGTGTAATATGCTAGTAATGAAAGACTATTTAAAAGTATCATTATCATAACCATTTTAATATTAAAACTTAGAAGTTAATTATGAGAGTGCAAAATAGTATAAATTAAAAAAATATATCTATTTCAAAATATGTTAAATATATTTATTTAATTTTAATATTTAATATTTAAATAATATAGGCCCAGCGGGCTGGCCCGTCCCGCCCCGCGTTTGACCCGCATTTTTGCGACTGGGCTGGCCCGCCCCACTTTTGATTTGCAGGTTGATATTATCAACCCAACCCTCGTTTTTTTGCGGGCTAAACGGGCTGGCCCGACGAACCAGAATGGTGAGAAAGGTGGAGGGCTCACGATGACGAAGAAGCACACAGGTAGAGTCCCTAGATGTTCACGGTGATGTCGCGGATAGGAACCCAAGGTGGAAGAAGCTATTCCTCTAGCTGAATTGATAGAAGCTTCATTGGTTGGTTGTGGTTTCAAATTGAAACTGAACGTGCTAGGGTTTAAGAGAACTTGCAGTACGCAGAAAACGACAGAGAAGGGGAGTGTCTCTGCCATGAGAGATCAAACAAATCTGGGGAAGAAGAATGGGATAAAAGAGAGGGGAAGGGGTCTCTAATGTAAGGTGAGGTTTTGAAAGAAAAAAGTCATTTAGGTAATCTAACCTTTGAAAAAGGGAAGGGGAGTGTACTTAGCAAAAGGTAGTTGATATAGTAATGCCTCTATTTATTTATTTGTAAGTGGATCAACATTTAATTTGTCTAGGTGCTAGAAAAAAGATGGGCTTAGTGATTTAGTTAGGATTCTTTCTATTTGAACATTTTTTTCCTACACACTCTTTGCATTTTTGTAATTTTAAAAACTAATTTCTGGAAAATGCTTCAGTAATGGAAAGTATTTGGATAAACAATTTAATTAATTAAGCATTATTGAATTCAATAATAAGTATTTAGAGAAATATCAATAGTATAATATTTTTTAACACATTTTTTTTAGACATTCTCTGATATTAACTAAAATTTAATAAAAATACAAAAATAAAGTTGTGTGAGATTTAATTTTTTTAATTAAATGGGACAAAAGCCCAGAGAAAATTTATTGCATCTAACTCAACCTTGCAATTTTAATATATTTTAATCAGGTGTGTTAAAATTATACTATTAGTGAAGTAAAAAAAAAGGTGTGATGTTAGTACTCATTATGTAAACACTTAAGCTTAAATTATTTTAGTAATCGAAATTAAGAGGAAATATGATTATTATGAGTTAAGCTATTTTCATTAGATATTCTAGACAGCTTATTAAAATAAAATAAAATAATAATAATGAGTGAAAAAATAAATATGATAATTTAAATTAAAATCAACTTCTGGACATATCATAAATTATTTTCACAAACACTCGTAAACACACAATTGTTTATGTAAGAAAACAAGTTTAAATTATTTGTAAATAAACTCCTAGATACAAACTCACCTACATACACGATGTTTTTTTTTTTTTTTTTGTCGTTATATAATATAACTATCATATTATTAATGTATTTTGTTTTCATATTAGTAAACATTGTGTTTCGCGAATACGTTGCAAGTTTATTTCCTCATTTTTATATTTTTCATCAATACATAATATTTTTATTTATCAATTGAATTGTTTTTATTCATATAAATTTATGTTGATGATAAGAGTGATGTAATATCATCTTCTAAAATCCTTCTGTTTATCCTTTTATTATTTCATAAATAAAAACACAAATATGTGTGATATCTTAAACATAAAGACTGATATTTATAATTATTCTTGTTCTAAGCATCTTATTGTTCATGGTTGTATATACAATAGTATAACATCTATACTATTGTGTATATATGGTTCTACACCTGTTGCAGTTTGGATAATTTATACATTACGACAGTTAACATGGTTTTGTTTATGGTTGTAAGTATAGTAGTACATCTCATACCATTGGATGGAGGTTTTTTTAATTATATATATATATATATATATATATACATTTTTTTTAAAAACATTGAATAACTTATGCTTCGACATCTGAGGCACATGGTGCTTTGTTTGGATCTGAATTCTATTTTAGTCACATTTATATAATTTTATGTAACACGCAAGCTTCAAGGCTGCACTATTATTTAATTTATTATTACCAGAAACAGTACAATAAAAATATATTTTCTGTTGCTCAAAATATTTGAAAATATTAATTTTAACCCCTCTAAAAATTTAATATGATTTTAGTCCATTTATTTATTAAAAATTAATAGGATTTTAGTTATTTGTCAAGAATTAAAATCACATATTTGTGAATAAATGTAAAAACTAAATATATATTAAATTTGTACAGAGACTAAAATGAATATTTCGAAACATTTTTAACTTTTATCGAAAAAATAATTTATGCTACGACATCTGGGAGCACGCACAGGTGTAGGCACATGATTATTTTGTCTTAATCTGAATTCTGTTTTAGTCAACATTTATGTAACATGCAAAAGCTTCGAGGCCGTATATTATATAGTGCTGAAAACAAGATTAACAACATCAGCTTATAGGAATTATTGATTTCCGTTAAGTCGCTTTTGAGCAGTGGCGGCGGATTTAGGATGACTCACTGGGCGCTAATTGAGAATGACTGAATTTAAATATATAAAATTAAAAAATATAAAATATAAAAATATAAAAATATGAGAATAATAAATTTAAATATATAAAATTAGAAGGAATAAAATATAAAATATTATATAATTATATGTAATTTTTTAAAATAAAAAGATACATGTATGTTTTAGGAATTTAATAAATAGTTTTGCTAGCTTATTTAATTTTATCTTTAGGTACTTGCTATAAACTCCAACGCTTAATTTTTTTACCAAAATTATAATTCATTAAGTGAAGAAATTTAAAGAATTTTTGTATGATGAGTTTTTAAGTGGATAAACTCGATCTATTACCGAGCGCATAAATCAATTGCATAAGGTGAGATTGTTTTAATATATTTAGTAATATCAAATTTGAATCTATCCAATTAAAACACAATTGCTCCTAGATTTCATCTATCCAACATAAATTATTAATTATTTTAAACCCAAGTGGTAAATCTTTCATAAATATTCCCTGCAGATGCTCCTAAAAAATAGCATTAAGATTCCTACATTAAATAACCCAAATTAATTAATACCCGATTAGAAACTGTGGGCTTTAAATTATAGCCGTGAGGGGGAAGAAGCCTCACAGAAAACAGCTGCCTAATATGCCTACTAATTCCCCTTTGTTTCATCAGAATCCAGATTGGAACATGTTGCAGGAGCCTTCAGAAATTTTGTTCGATTCATTCTCAAGCAATCCTGTTCGAGACACCGTCCACGATTTACTTTCCTTCGACATGGTTGACTTCTCCTCGCCACCAACCGAAGGAAACCACAAGACAAAGCAATTGGTGGTGAAGTCTGAAGTGCAGAATAAGGAAAGGTCATACATAGGTGTGAGGAAAAGGCCTTGGGGTAAATTCGCAGCAGAGATCAGAGACACAACGAGGAATGGCACTAGGGTTTGGCTTGGAACCTTTGAGAGTGCAGAGGCTGCTGCATTGGCTTATGATCAAGCTGCATTTTCCATGAGAGGCCACGATGCTGTGCTCAATTTTCCGGTCAAAAGGGTCAAAGAGTCTTTGCTAGAGATTCAATATGGTTGCAGCAAAGGGTGTTCACCAGCTCTTGCACTCAAGGAGAGGCACTACATCAGACGAAAATTGTCGTCAAAAGCTAGAAAGTGTAGAGAGAATAAACAGGAATCAGAGGCACCAACACCAAGTGTGGTTGTGTTAGAGGACTTGGGAGTTGAATATCTAGAGCAACTTCTAAGCATATCGGATCAAAGTGTAAGCTTATAATCTATTACCATGAATAAGGGTTTATTTGGATGAATAAATTTATGAAATTATTACATGAGAGCTATTATCATAAGCTTGACTATTAAGCTTGCTGAAATTAGTTAAAATATATATATATATATATATATATATATATATATATATATATTTTATTTGATAAATTTTATTGTGAAATTTATTAAAGTAAATAAACAAAAGCTTAGAAGAAAGTGAATTTATTTTTCTTCTTATTTCTCTATTGCCTTTGTTTCTTTAATTTACACCACTAATATATTCCTGAGGAAGCACTTATATGCTGTTATTTCTTTGTAATAAGCCTTGCGCCGTTTTCCTCTTAATCATAACATCGATGCCCGGTGAATATTCAATAATAATTTTATATCTACATGTTGTATGAGAATAATATACTACAATTTTTTATCAATAAATATTAACCATTAATATGATTAATTTTTATTAATAAAAAAAATTAAATATGTAATTTTTTTTCTCTTTCCTTCTTCCTTAATCAATCAATTCATTTTATATTTTCTTAACACACCACAAAAATGATTAAGGAACCACGTCAATAGGGAACAAATTATATTACCAAAGGTTTGGTACATTTCTTTGTTTTACATATCATGTCTCGCTTCTCCTCTTCCTTCCTATCGAGCAGTCGTCACTAGTGAAGATATCACTTGTAAACATTATTTTTTGTTGTCTCACAGTGGACAAATAACGAAAAGTAATAATGTATATATACATAGAATAGTTGAATTCAATTGATTTCAACTTTTTAAGAATGAAAAAAAAAAAAGAGTTTTTCGACTAACATGGTACACGATACCGATGCGCAAATCATAACTGAGACAACAAAGCAACCAACCTAGTTAGACTTGAGGCTAGCTAGGGGAAGTTACCTAAACAAATACAAACCAGTTCAATATTCTCACAATCACATTGTCAATATCTTGCAATTATCAAATAAAGTATAACAAAAGGTACCACATTTGGGTTGATTATATTATGCGCAAAACCATTAGGATGAGGATGAATGGTCAACGAAATATCCATGTACATCTAGAAGCTTGTTAAACAAAAAGCTAGTCAGGATAAATGGTCAACGAAATATCCATGCACATCTAGAAGCTTGTTAAACAAATTAAAAACTAGTCAGGATAAATGGTCAACGAAATATCCATGTTCATCTAGAAGCTTGTTAAACAAAAAACTAGTCAGCACAACCTTTAATCACGTACATATTAGATGATGGCCACTTGGTGAAATTAGTAAGTACAACCTTTAAACACATACATATTGGACGATGCAGTGGCAGATTTAGAACTCTAGATTAGTGAAAATAATTTATTTAAAATAAAAATTGATAATTATCATTTTCATATAGAATAGTTGGATTCAAACATGAAGATAAAAGGTACAAAATATAAAATTTTAAGATAAACATTTGCATTTTATTAAAATAAGAGAATGCATTTACTTAGTCTTACATGTGAACTGATAAGAAAGTTCAAATACATAAAATTAGGGGGTTCAAAATATAAAATTATGGGTGCAAAATATAACATTTTATTAAAATAAGATGATGCATTTACTTACTCTTACATGCGAACTGGTAAAGTGGTTCAAATATATAAAATTAGAGGGTGCAAAATATAAAATTATGGGGTGCAAAATATAATATTTTAGGACAAATACTAGTAATTTTATTGAAATGAAGGAGTGCATCTACCCACCCTTGACACCATATAGATCCGCCCTCAACACCATATAGATCCGCCGGTGGGATGATGAGTGTGAGTGTAAGTGATATGATGGTCACAATCTATTTTATTTGCTGCAAAACTCTGTAAGAATTGAACCAATTAAGGGAGAAATGACACTCATAAATATAAAAATTAAAAAGAAAAATTTACATCTTTGCCTTTGAACAGGAATGCAACCAACAATCTCATAAATTAATTCAGAATCAATTGGATTTATACTAGGTCAGTCTTTGGGAACACATCCTCTATAGTCATCTCGAGGGACCTCTACCTGCCAAACAATATCCTGACATGTTCTAGTTAATGGTATGTCGATGAGTACTAAGTCGGTCTTTGGGAGCACATCCTCTATAGTCTTCCCGAGACTTCTACTAACCAAACACTATCCTAACATGTTCTAGTTAATGGGATGTTGGTGAGTACCCTGATGAACACAACTTTGTTATAGACCACCCAGTTCCAAGGATTTCTATTTTTGTCCAAGTCATTTGAATGGCTTCGGGCACGATGCAACTTTTTAGAGAAACATGAATTTTCCCAACTTCTTTTCTCATGTCGTCCTTGTCAAACATTGCAAAATACGTGGGACGATACATCAACGTGGCCTTGGCCACCTCTAATTCTAAGACCAACCACTCATCTTTGACCTACTTGGTTCACCTTAGTTTAGGGGATATGATGTCCTCCAACATCAATTCCTCTAAAGCAACTTTTTTCCAAAGTTGCCAACATCGCAGCCTTATTAACCTCGGCTCTACTAAGGGACATTCCCTTAGGCTTTGTTTGATAGGAGAGAAGACATAGAGGAAAAACAAATAGGAAGGCGAGAAAATAAAAGAATAGAAATAGGATGAAAATATAGGTTGTTTGGTTGAATAAAAGTTGTTGAGTAAATATAAAAAAGAAAAAGAATAAATTAATATGATTTTTTTAATCCTTTGGTCAGTATGTATTTAATTTCTTTTTATTTATTTTCTGTTTTAAACTTACATGGTGATTTTTCAAAACCTAATAACATGAATAATACTATTAATAAAAAATATTTTAAAATTTTTAATAAGCGCTGTTAAATTATCATTGATTAGCTTTTTTATTTGTAGCTGAAGTTTATAATATAGTTTAAAAAAATATAATTAATATTTTTTCAGTATCATTGTTTTTGTTAGTGTTTTAAGATACCACTTCTTATTATCCAATATTATATTATTTTTCTTTCTTTTTAGATAAGTATAAAGTGAATGATATAATTAAAAATAATAAATTAATATCTTGTTAAAAATTTTAAATAATAAATAAATAAAACAAAAATTCTCATTTAAAATGATATATTCCCTCTGTTCTAGATTATATAACATTTTTGAGAAAAAAATCTGTTTTAAAATAGATTTTATTTTACAAAATTAATGATGCATTAGATATTTTTTTTCAAAATTATCCTTAATCAATATTTAGTGAAAATAGTGTAAAAGAAGAGTAAATGAATAATATTGATTATAGAGATAAATTAAGGATATATTGAAGTATTATCTAATATTTTCTATAAAATTTAATAAGTTAATTGTACTTTTTATATGTCCTTAAAATCTGGAATGGAGGAGGAGGTATAATAAAAAGAAATGAAGGAAGTATATTATTATTTCAGCAAGTGGGCCTGGACCAAATAACAACATATATGCCATATCAAATTACTTGTCACCACATAATAAGACACACATGTATAAAACAAGTGTTCCACCTCTTATGAGATATTATAGTCCAATTTACATCCTCACATGGGTGTCCGGCCGCTGATGTTGTGGGGGCCGTTGGGGTATGCGGCTTATCATACCTTTTTTTATTGAACACAGTTGAGATCATATATATTTTTTATTAAAATTACGCTTTTTAAGTAAATTTACCTTTGTTGGTAGTTTGCTTAACAGCACCTTCCACGAATGCGAACGCCCTTAGAGGAGCGAGGCTTAATTAATAAAGAAAAAAAATTATCCATAGATAGTATAATTTTTTTTTTACACAATCATTCAATTATAATCTATCATATATAATAAATTTATTAGCTTTTAAAATGATTAATTATCTTAAAATAATTTAATCAATAATTTATGATTGAATGATAGTGTAAAATTATTTTACACTATCAATATATAAATATTAAACTCATTAATAAATCTCTATTAAATTTAGTCAAGAAAACACTATAGAAGGTTTCAAATCTTTCAAATTTAGTTAAGAAAACACTATTGAAGGTTTCAATTTCTAAAATGCTTATTAAAGAAGCACTTTAAAAGGTCTCTATGAAACTTTTTGCGACATTTAGTCTGAAATTAAAAGCACCATAAAATTGACACCGAAGACATCAATTATAGTATTTTTTTTATTATCCTTAAAAAAAAAAGACAAGATCAATAACATAATAATTTATACATCTTTTTCAACCAACTAAACTAGACTATTAACCCCTTGGTACATATTATTTATAGTATATAATGTTTATTCAATATTTATTTATCAAAAGATTTATTGAATAGAATTGAGATCATTTTTTTTATATTAATATTCCTCTTTTAAAGTAAATTTACCTTTGTTGGTAGTTTGCATAACAACACCTTCTACGAATGCGACCGCTCTTAGGAGAGGCTTAATTAATAAACCCCTTTATTAAATTTAGTCATGAAAGCAATATAGAAGGTTTCAAATCTTTCTTCCCCTAACAAGGGGTCTCATCCTTCAAAACACTAGAAATAACAATCTGATACCTTAACTGCCTTCTACAAGTCTGTCACAACCTATGTAACACTATAATTGTCACACCATAACACACACACACACACATATATATATATATATATATATATATAGGGGTTTGCTAATATACACTCACCCCTTTTTCAGTTGGATTGCATTAGTAATGTACACCAAAATAGGTGGAAAAAAAAACCAATCAACTTTCTGTTCTAGTAAATTTATTTTTATGGTGTTATTGAAATTTATCTTTTTTTTTAAATAAAAAAAGGGCTGATTTTTCTCTCCTCCCCAACTCGTTTCTCTCTCTTCTCACATTACTCACGTTCCAATTCCATCTCCTCCTCTCACCCAACTTTCAAGATTCTTTCATCTTACAGCCACTATCATTGGTAACATTTTCAGAGTAGTTATTCTTCTTCTTCCTCTATCCAAACACTGAGGTTCCAATTTTTAAAACCCTGAATTTAAAAGGTCTCTGTAATAAACAATTAATCCCTTTATATCCAAGGGAAACTATTCCAACAAAAACAAGTAAAATATATAAAAACATCTCAAATGGAAAGTGCTTACATGGTTCATTCACTTGAAGAAACTGTTTCTTGAAGAAACTTTGCATTGAAGAGTGTCTTCGTGGTGGAACGGTTCCTTCAAAAACAAGAAGCGCATCCTACATAAGCACCCAGTTCTTAACAATAATTAAAATACTATTATCCAACATCAACCACCCTTTAAAAAAAGAGAGAAAATAACAAAAAGAAGAACAAGGGCAACAAACCATCTTACGGTGGTGGTTGCATAAGGGAGGTTCGTTGGCGACTGTGGTGGTTGCACGAGAGAGGTCTGTGAGAGACGGTGGTGGTTGCACAAAGGAGGCCTGCAGACACCGGTGGTGGTTGTGCGAAGGAGGCCTGCGGGCAACGGTGGTGGTTGTGCAAAGGAGCTCGCGGGTGAAAGTGGTGGTTGTGCGAAGAGAGGCCCACAGACAACGATGGTGGCGAGCGAGGCAGGTCCGCGAGTGTTGAGAAGAAAGAAAAAGGGGAAGAGAGGAGGCGAGAACGAGAGAAAGAAGCTTATGGTAAGGGCTAGGTATTGGAGAAGAAAAGGCAAAGCTTAGGTACATGCAGAGAAAAATAAAATAAAAAAAGAAGCTTATGGTAGGCTTGTTATTGAATTTTTTGAATAAAAAATTTGGCCTCAAAAAATTTGGAACGTGTGGAGAAAAATTTATTATTAGAGCAAATGGAAAAAAATGAAACAGAACATTAGAAAAAATAGTTTATTATTTTCATGACTGTTGTGAGAAAAATGGTCATTATACATTTTTTATTATAAATTTTACTCATTCAAATTGAATTTTACACATAATATTTTTTATGTTAGGTGTTGAAAAATTAGCTGTTGAAAAACTAAATATTATGTCATTTTATTATTTTTAATTGATATTTAATATTTTTCTCAATAATTTATATTTATTATTTGTATTCATAAAAATTCAAAAAAATTATACGATTTAATCAAAAAATATAAATGTATAGATATTTTGTAATTTATTGAGATTTTTTACAATTTCTTGCCTTGAACCAAAATTTTATGAATTTCTTATGAATGACATAATATTATAAAAATCACAAAAATATTACGAAAACAAAACAAATGATAAAAAATTCATACAAATACTTTCCTGGTTGGAGATGTTCTAATAATATAGTTCATAGTTGTGCTTAGTTTTCATACCATACAAATGAACAGAGATTTTTGTCTTCTAGTGATTAACATAATTGAACACGTATGCCATCTAAGGACACACATGCACAGGTTTCTGCACATGGCACGTCGTTTGGATCTATATTCCTTTTTCGGTCAAAACATGCTGTGTATTCAAGCTTTAAGGCGTATATAGGAATTCCAGAAATAGATTTTAAAAGTATTTTCAACAGCGTATATAAATTATTGGTTTTGCCGTTTTGGTTAAGTCTCTGTTGAATGCGGTAGTAATGGGGACAGATGTTTTTGGCATGTATGGGTCTTTTTCTTTTTAATTCATCTATAAAAATTTCTGGGATTTAATTGGTTTCTATATCAGGTTTTGTAACATGTCTAGCTGGCTCTGTTAATAAGGAGAAATTATTAGCTCGCGTTAAGGGTTAATTAATTATAAAAAATCGAAAAAGAAGATTAGGGTTTAAGTTCTCTAAGAATATTTGTTTCTGCTATTGTGATTCTTGGTATCATCTATTGAAATTTTAGACCTCTATTATCACTTTTAAATTTTAAAAGATAAATTAATAATTTTGAATCGTTTTTTTTAATTAATTTTGAATCAAATTTAAAAATTCATAGTATGCACTTAAAAATTTTATTTTATTAATTTTTTAAGATCCTAAAGTCAATAATCAACAAATATTTAAAATTAATCATTTCTTTATTAAAAATATAATCATTGGCGATGTGAAAAGATATAAAAAAAAAGTGCTCTCAAAAGGCTCGTTCATAAATATTGCCCACTACTACTAAGAGGTTTAATTACATGAATTAAATAATGTGTAATACATTCTACAGTCACATCATGGAGATGATAGTGTAATTTAATTGTTTTTTTTTTTTTTTTGGCATTTAGTAAATTTAGGGGAAAAGGATCGTGCCTCAATCCAAACACATATAGCTTCTGAACTTAAACACTAAGCACTTACAGAGAACAATTTACAAAGTGTAATTCAAATACTTAATTTTTGTTACGTCCAAGTCCTCCAAACAATCTAGTATGCCTTCATATTTTTGACAGCTTAAAAATAAAACACATCATGTACACAAAATTATTGATAATGTGTGACACAAACAGAATTTATTATTGGTTCAATTCATGTAATAAGATCCGCCAATCTATCATATGTCTCACCTCAATAATTTATTAATAAGACCTATAGATTAAATGACCAAAATTGACAGTATTTGAATAATATATAATGTCTTGTGGGGCCTTGAGGAAAATAAATTTAAAAATTGTAGATATTTAAGAGTTTGTACCTCCAATAGTTGAATGAGTTTAGTCATATAAACTATTAATTAAGAAACAGCCGTGGGTCTAATTGATTATATAAAATCCATAAATTATTGTAAACTGTTTGATATGTATTTTTGATTATTAATATAAAGAAAAGAAAACTTTTGAGAAAGAGAAAGAGAAAAAATGTAAAATATTTTTTTATTATTAATATGCAAGGGGAGTGTCTCTCCAAAATTTTCAAATAATAAAAAAAAAGTGACGGAATAAA
>PYAF01001756.1:308702-327361 GCA_007407185.1 Glycine tomentella
AAAATTAACAAAATAGAAATAATAGAAAGTTATTGTAGGTTAAAAGAAAAATTTGAAAGTTTAAAGAGTAATTTAAAAGTAAAAATTGTCCAATAAAATGTAAATAGCATATAGAGATATTCTCTTTATCATTAGTATATATATTATAGGTGTGAAATGTATTAATTAACTCTAGTTATAACTAATTTTTTTAGAAAATCTAATTTTTCACTACTAGTATATATACTCTTTCTCTAACCATTTTTTCTTTCTTTCTAGAACTTAATATCTTAACACTTTGAGTCTAATTTCATTTGACTAACTTAATACTTAGTGAAAGAAGGAATGCATGAGAAAGTTTCTAAATATCATAATCAAAACCCATCAATTATTTTTCCAAAGTATACCAGTATCTAAATTAAAACCAAGATGATCATGATGAAGAAGCGAGTCAGGCGATACAAAACAGTTGCCTAATATGACTGACTTCCTCTTTCTGTTAGAACCCATAAATTATTACAATGATCGACATTACACTATTAATTAAACAAAGCAAATAAATTAATATTTGATCAAGAATCTGGGGTGGCAGGCTAATAAATATATTTATATCAGTCAGTAGGGGGAAGATGAAGCAAGTGAACAGATCAACACAGCATAGTTGCCTACAACCCTGGTCACATGACTTCCCCTTTCTTCCAGAACCCAGCTGCAGATTGGAACATGTTGCAGCAGGAGCCTTCAGAAATTTTGTTCGATTCAATGTCAAGCGATAATTTTGTTCTTGACCCTCTCCACGATTCTCTTTCCTTTGATATGGTTGATTTCTCCACAGCACCAGCAGAAGGAAACCATAACAAGGCAAAGAAATTGGTGGTGAAATCTGAAGTGCAGAATAATAAGGAAAGGTCTTACATTGGTGTGAGGAAAAGGCCTTGGGGAAAATTCGCAGCAGAGATCAGAGACACAACGAGGAACGGTGCGAGGGTTTGGCTTGGAACCTTTGACAGTGCTGAGGCTGCTGCATTGGCTTATGACCAAGCTGCATTTACCATGAGAGGTGATAATGCTGTGCTCAATTTTCCGGTGAAGACGGTGAAAGAGTCTTTGCAAGAGATTCAATATAGCTGCTGCAATGGTTCTTCTCCTGCACTTGCACTCAAGGAGAGGCACTGTATCCAAAGAAAGTTATCATCAAAGGGTAGAAAGTGTAAAGGGAAAGAGACATCATCATCAGAGGATCCAACACAAAATGTGTTGGTGTTCGAGGACTTGGGAGCTGACTATCTAGAGCAACTTCTAAGCATATCTGATCAAAGTGCAAGACCTAGCTACTTCAGCTAAAGCTTAATTTATTTTCACTATTAATTTTCTTTTTGTTTCTTTTTTCATTAATTGTAGTTTATGGCTTTTTTACAACATCAATTTCCAGCTAGCTAGCTAGGGTGTAGGTATTGTGGTTTCTATTTAATCAGTCTTGCACAATTTTCTTCTGTGATATCTCCACTAATTTAGAAAATCTTAATAATATTTGATCCACTCAAAAAGAAAACGTTGTCAATGAATTCAATTCGTTGTTTTCTTACCGTAGTGAGAGTTATGTGGCTGTCAAACCAGAACTGGAGAGTAGAGAGTGTGAACTTTGCTACCTTTAAAAGTGTATCAAATTGTTGACACTCCTCTCTATAGTCGAATCTGAATTCTTTCTTCTGGTTTGCGCGTTGATGTGTTTCCAATACATGCAATTTAGGGGCTGCATCAAGTATTTTCTTTTATACTGTAGAGAGATTCATTCGAGGTGTTGCTTCACATTCCATTTTCACACTCTTTAATTTAAGCAGTATCTTCCAAAAAATTCACTGATATGCTAAAAAGGGAAATTTTATTTCATCATTTATCACAACATATTATGGGGAAATATCTAAATTAAATTCCTTCTTTGAGGTGGAGGGAATAGAGGAAGAGGAAGAAAAAAAGAAAGAAAAAATAATAGGTCTAATAAATGATGTAATTTGACAAGAAATAAAGAGATGAGAAAAATGAGAAGGAAGAGAATTTATAATAGTGTCAAATTAAGAGTTTAATTTATCAGAAAAGATAAATAGCACAAAACACTAAAAGACAAATTGCATGAATCTCAGTTGAAAAAAGTTTATTGGATAATATGAATCTTTATCATAAGTTTCACTATTATACCCTTAAAAAATCGCATATATATGGTTTGTCCCCTTTCTTTACACCCCATTTATGATCAATCAAAGCATATGAGGATCTTACAATCACAGCCACCAGAAAAGATTTGAATATATGAGCAAGATCATAAGTATATAATAAAAAGAAATGTGCTTAAATTCATTTGAATGAATTAAGTATAACCTAGGAAGCCTTCACAGCTTGAAGAAAAAATCTTTTTCCAAAATGATACACAGTGATTTACAATCTCAGATACAACTTTTAACTTTGCGTACCCTAGATACCCTACAAAGCAAGAATTATCTACCACTAACAATATTCCCGTCATTACATTCCCATGAACATAAAATAACAAAAGTCCAAACTTCACACCAAAACATATGAAGTGTGGATAATTATCTCTTGTATAAATCTTTACTAACAAAAACAAAAGTTAAAACAACATAACATTTTTATCATTTTTTCTGAAAATAAAAAATGAAAAAATGTGTTTTCACAAACTAAATAAGTGTTCTAACTTTTTTTTTTGTAAGCAAAATAATATATTGTTTGAAACTAAGTTTTCAAACTAAGGTTCAGAAATAAAACTATGGGCGACAATTGCCAAAGAACATCACATTATATATATTTATATATATATATATATAATTCAAGTATATATTAATAAATGTATTTAACAACAATGCAGATCAAATCAGTATTGAGTATAGGGCATCTCTACTTTGGGAACCAGTTAAAAATTGTCGATCGATCTGTGTAAATATTTTACCAGAAGCAGCATTATATGGAATTATTTGTATCAAGAAAAACGAATAGATCACAAGCTTCACTTATGCATTGTGCTTGTCAACAGCAATGAGTTATAAACTTGTCACCTGATATGGAAGATGTTCAAGCCAAAAGAATCTCTGCTTTAAGAATTTTTAGAAGAGAAGTAAAATTTTAATTTGAAGTTAAAACGATAGTGATGTTAGCACACAAAACCATTCTACAATCCACAGTCCTTGCAAGATGCAATGTATTCATTTTATTATCGTGCGCCTATAGGGAAAATAAGGATGAGATGATAGCATTGAATACTCATATATATATATATATAGATCAAGATCCACATCATGATTTCCAAAATATCGATCGTCAGAAGCATTAATATTCTAAAAATCTTGATCACTAAAGGTAATTAATCACACTAGCTTGCTCAGGAAAACACAGGCATATATCAAGACTTTGGAATTATTTTAAAAATGAATATGAAAGCTTAAGACACGCATGGAGAGTTTAATAAGCTGGTTTAACCAAACGAAGTTGGTGTTTAATGTTATGGAAAAATGTATACATCAGAAAAGTTATTGATCAGAAATCAAAATTTTTGTTCAAAGATGCAAAAAGAATTAAGTACGTCTAGATTAAGCATCATATTTCTCAAATTAACAAGTAGTATTGCAATACATTTTAAGGTAAGTTTTCAGCAATAATTCTAATATTTAATATAATTTATAAGTTTCTATTTCTGAATGCTACATTTATATATAGCATTTACGTCCAATAACAATGAAGAAAATCTAACAAAGAAAGAAAAACACAAAGGATAAAATTGATTCTCATCATGATCAATTGAACACCTGATCAGCAACCAAAAACAATGCAAACTCCTATTTATGACAATCAAAGTACCAAAATAAGAAAGGAGAGAAAGAAATCACACGTACCTGTTATCCCACACCGGTCGTATCCCTGAAATATATTCCTCTTACCAAAAAGACAGCTGAAAATTGGAGACCAATATATATTAACCTAGAAACAGTATAAATTCACAATGTTAATTTGAGTTCGATTTCGAGGGAAAAGTAAAGTGCATTGTGGGTATAAGATAGGGTTTAACGGAGGCGGAGGAGGAAAGAGGCTGCTACTTTTTGTTTATCATTTATTCTTTATATTATTTTATCCAATGTCACTTCTTCTTTTTTATTGTTCTATGGCCAACAGTTGTTGGGTTGCGCTGAAAAGAAGTTGAAGAATAATATGTGCAAAGAAAGGAAAGAAAATGGCACTACAATAAAAGAAGAAATAAAAAACAGATATTAGTCATTACTTTTTGTTGGACGACGATATATATAATATGTAGTTACATAATTTCAACATCAAATAAGTAATACTATATATAAGTTAATGATAAAAAGGAAATACTATATATAACTTATCTATTTTAATATATTTTTATCTTTTTATTTGTAACTTTTTTCCAAAATAAAAGAGACATAAGAAATTATCTTATTTTCATTGTTAAATTTTTTCCCTATACATAAAAAAGATAAGAGATACACACTTTCTATTACCAGATTGGTGCATTAATACAGTGGGTTGTATATTACCTTGATGAAAATAAAAAAAATTGTGGTAACAAAAAAACTATTTGAATACAATTTAGTCAGAACAATTCATATAAATAGAAACTAATTTTATGGTAAAAAAACAGAACAAGTTTATACTAATATCTCTACAAGTTTTGTCAAATTACACAAAATATTTTTATTTTTTTTATGGTTACAATGACACCCTTAATGGAATATACCGAGTAATGTTTTTTAAATCTTAAGGGTATGTGATAACGCAAAAAATGAGGGTAGTACAATGTTTTTTAAATAATTTGAGGAGCTTTGTGTAAAGATAAAAAAAATTATTTTACTTAATTTGACAAAATATCAGGAAGTATATGTATAATTTGTTCAAAAAAATATGAGTACTCATAGTTTTGTACTTCTTTCTATTTTACTCTATTCTGAAGAATTATTGTTTAAAATGTTTTTGCTCCAAAATATTTCCTTCTTTTAATTTATTCTTCTATTTTATTATATAAAAAAAACTTGATATTCACTTTTATAGTTTTTTAATCAACTAAAGATAACATAAATTTAAAACAAGTTACAACGGATACCTAAACCCATATACATCCATTATAGATACCACATTACTTTCATACGCATCATAGATATTCACCTTTATGTTCATTTCATCTGAACCGTTCCCTCAAATTTTCCATTCTAAACAAACCAAAAACTATCCACGTTGCACCGTTAACTAATGTTTCCATCTAAGTGAACAGCACATGACATTGGTGAGAAAAAAAAGTTTCATAAATTTTATTTGTAAACAAATCATAATAATTTGATTAGCTGTTCGTGAGCAAAACCACATCACTAAAGTTAATATTATAAGAACTTCAATTTCAAAAGTTTTTAGGTATACAATTTATTGTTTGTGAGCAATTATATGATGTAAGAATATGTCGTATTTCTTTTATATATTCTTCCCTATTATTTATATTCCTTTTTTTCATGTTTAATATATTTTCATAAAGTTTTTGTACTAAACATAAAATTGTACGAAAAAAGTTTAAAATTCCGATATTGAAACAATCATATCTGAAAGCAGAAGAAGAGACAAACAGATAGGCCATTTTAAAACAGAGCTTTTGTAATATTAATTGTTTTGTTTTTGAATATCATATCTGTCTTTCAAGAGTTATAAGACAATCTTTCCCGTTGGCCAAACAAACAAAGTACACTTATTTTTATTCATCATCGGTGCAATACATATGGGTCATTTAATTTGGACAAATTAACAGGTAAGACTAGTGTAAAGATAAATACTTGAAATCTTACTTATTATAATGGAAAAGAAAATGTCAACCAAAACAAAAGTTAAGATAATATATAGTTGAAATCTAAAATAATTTCCTTAAAAAACATCATAAATAAAATAAAATAAAATATTCTTCAATTTAACTGAAACACATGTTTCTTTTAGCTAGTTTCATTTTCATAATTCAAAAAAAAAAACTAAAAAAATTATTTTATTGAAAATAAATTTACTCATTCAAACATATTAACCTACGCTAAACTTTGACAAATGTTTTAAAAAAAAGGAAGCAAAGAATCTGTATCATATGTCCGTCGTCAACAAATTTTAATTAACAGAAAATAAACTAATTATACAGATAATTTAGAATCTAAAATTCAATTTTAGAAATATAAAGAGTGTAGTAAAACTCATATTTTATATATTACCTTTTTCCCAATAAAATCCAACTTCTAAAATCTAATGTTGATCTGGGTACAACTAACACCATATATTTTTTGTGTCGTTAAGTCAACTTATAAATTAAATCAAAAGGTTAAAAGCAATTGGATTACTAATTAGGGAAAGGTTTACTCCAATAGCGTACGTGTTACTAAAGAAATAGAATCTAATCGATTCTTCAGAGAACTATTCATCATCAAAGGAAACGAAAAGCCAATAATTAACCAATGACATTCATCATTTTCATGTCACCTTGGAATACGTATTACAAAAGCTGCGAATTGCTAATGCAATATATGATTAGTAATAGTATATTAGGGAGGCCTTGCTTACCTTGTGTCCGAAGAAGTTCAGCTAACAGTTTCCCTTCACAATTGGTCATTCTGCATTAAAGAGGGGAAAGAGAATCAGAAGCTTCTCAATGTTTTTAATCTGTTAATCGATCTCTTATAACTGGCGTATCAAACAAGTGATCGATATCAAACAGGCAATAATCTCTTCTAAGAACAATTTCTTCTTTATGTTTTTTTGTTTTTGTTTCCTCCACTATCCTTTGAAAACAATACTATTTGAAGCAATGTCAAATATGTTATCCACCTCTTAATGAGATCAATTTGACCTTAATTCACCAATACAAGTTTCTGCTTTGTTTGTCTAATTAAACAAGTTAATTTACAATGAAGATGTAGTTCGTACTCATCATCGATAGTAAGATTACATATATCAAAAAGCATAAAAATTAAGCTCACCCATAAATTAAATTAGATAGAACTAAATGTATATATAAGGTAAGGACATCGGTCAATTTCAATGGTTTTAAATATATTGCCTAAAGAAGAACAAAACAACATCACTACAAGGCAATGAAACTGGTTGAATAACTAATTCACGAGGATAATCTATTAGGCTATCAGCTAATATCGAAGGCCCCTTTGTTTTATTTTTTAAATAAATTAAAGATGAAAACAACAAAATGATGAATCAGTTGAAGCTAGAAATTTATCTTCGTCACCATATATTTCTTCCTTTGCATTTTTTTTATACATGCTACCTGACTATGAAATATGGGGTTATAACTTCATAAAAACTTCTCATTATAGTTGGCGATAGCCATTTTCCATTCACACATATCTTCCCTGCTTGTCTTGTCTTCTAAAAAACATACAGGGTCGTCTCATGTTTTTATTATGAATTACAAGGTTTGCTGTGAGTAAACATTTACAATATAAAATATATCGCTAAACAGTGGCAGGCCAATCAAAGGATAGTATCACCAATAAGTAAACTATGCAAGCATATTACTATCTAATCAGAAGTTCCACACTCAAAAAATAAAGTGGGAACCATGGACAGGCCAGCAATCAGATATAGAAGGATTCACGAATTGCGTGTGTATGTTTGTATTAGTATACGTGGTTGTAATTAGAGCAACATGCATCCTATTCAATAGGGACATTTCATTTGAAAAGTATACCATATGATTGCTATATATTTATTAAGAATGGATTTCCAGGAACCCTATAATATATATATATATATATATAATGTTATTAATGTAATAAATTTTTATACATTTTTTTATCTCTCTATTCACATCTCCTATCTTATCATGCTTCTCTCTATTCTCCTCTTATATCTTATCTTCTCTTGTGTATATTTGTTTCAAAAGTTTTTCTATCTCTTGCTAAACAATTAAATGAAAAACCAATTTAGAACTAGAAGGAGTAAATCAGATAATAAATCTATTATATATTTTTAGGCGTCATTGGATAGGGAAATGCTGTTCCTTAAAAAAAAACATAAAAACTAACATCAGGCTTTTCAAAAATAAATTGTAAAACTAAAAACCGAAATAGAGATTTCGAGTATTTTAATATATATTTTTTCTTTCTAGCTATGAGATAAAACATATAAGAGTAATCCTTTATTTGATAGCATTGAAATAGAAGAAAAATAGGGAGAAGGGAGAGGAAATTAGAACTCAAGGATATTTAATATAATAGAAATTAAAAAGGTATGGATATCAAAAACCTTTTTATTCCACTCTCAAATGAATGATAATTAGCTTTAAAACTATAATCCATTTTTAGTCCTTAATTATTGATTTTTATATCGTCTTTCATATTTTCTATCTATTTCTCTTGAATCAAATACTCTTACTTTTATGTATTTCTCATATATTTTTATTCATTTTATTTTTCTCTTCTTTATTTCCATCTATTCTATTTTTTTCCTTCCTAACAAAATAACATAAAGGTAGAAATCAGCAAAAATGGGGAGAAAAAACCTTCTCAAAATAAAAAAAATAAAAGCATGTGAATGCCATTGTAAATCAAGTTAACATAATAATTTTAGCTAATACTGATGTGGAAGAATTTTTAATATAAGCCCATTGTCCGATATTCCAATAATATGAAAGTAATCATATATTTATTATATATATATATATATATATATATATATATATATATATATAAGATTTACATACTATTGTGTCTATAACTTTTTTCACTAGGCTCCATTAAGTAATACGAAAAATAAATCAAATATCATATATACGACTATTATAAATAGTTAAATACACATCGGATACAAATGCCATCAACACTCTACAGTAATAAACAAGTAGTTCTCACTCCATAATGCCTAGCTATGAATTAAATGAAATTTTCATTAAAATGAGTTAGAATGAAAATCTCATAAATACCTCTTCCATCGATCCAATGTATGGTCCTTCACAGTCTTTCCACGAATCATTTTCCCTTCAAAAATCTAGAGGTATGAGAGGGGTCATCAGTAACTTTGGAACAGTGCGAAATTTGTAGCCATTGGATTAGCATAAGAATTAGACAGAAAAAAGGGGCTTCGTGTGGCTGAAACTGAAAGATAGGGTAAACACTAAACAGTGACGAGGGCCGGCTTGTGTTGTTCTACTAAAAAGTTGGACTGCTTAAATGCATCAAATTTTACTAGCTATGCCTACAAGCCTACAACAGAATAGTCAATGCTATTATCGAAATAATTTGTCCATATATATGCCTATATAAAATGATTTTGTTAAACAAAAAAATAAAAGCTATAGAAAGTAATATATACACGGATAAATAGAAGTCTTTTTCAAGGTTAATTAAGTAATTAAATTCACACATAAAATTTTAGTATATGTGTCGTGTATCCTTCCACCTAATTTGTCTAAGATTTTTGAAAATATGGAATTGTATGATCTCCTTTCCTTCCTTCAAAATAAATAGTTAAGCCAAACAAATTATATTTTAGATTTTTTTTTCATTCTTTTCTAACCAAATACTATATAAACTACTTGTATTACACGTATAAAACAAGTGTTCCACCTCTCTTCAATTCATGAGATTTATTGAACACAATTGAGTTTATAATTTTTTTATTAATATTCCTCTTTTTAAGTAAATTTGCCTTTGTTGATAGTTTGCATAACAGCACCTTCCACTAATGCGACCATTATAATGGCGCCATATCAAATTAATTGCCACACATGTATAACACAAGTGTTCCACCTCTTCATGAGATTTATGAACACAATGAGATCATAATTTTTTTTTATTAATATTCCTCTTTGTAAGTAAATTTTCCTTTGCTGGTAGTTTGCATAACAGCTCCTTCCACGAAAGCACTATATAAGGTTTCAAATCTTTCTAAATTTAGCTAAGAAAGCACTATAGAAGGTTTCAAATTTTAAAATGCTTATTAAAGAAGCCCATTAAAAGGTGTTTATGAAACTTTTTACAACATTTAGTCTGAAAGCACAGTCAAATTGACACAAAGACATCATTTATAGTATATTTTTATCCAATAAAAATTAAAGATAAGACCAAAAATTTACAATAATTTATATATCTTACTTAACCAATTAAACTAAACTCTACTCCTTAATACATCATTTATTGTATATAATGTTTATTCATTATTTATTTATTAAAAAATAATTTAAAGTATTTAATTTGATATATGAGATATTTTATACCATAAACTTACAAATACACAATAAACAATTAATTCCTTTATATCTAAGGGAAACTATTCCAATAAAAACAAGATATATAGTTCACAGTTGTATGTGGCTTTTTTATCAATAGGGTTTTCTTTTTATATCGAAATTAATAAATGGAGACAGATTTTAAATTAATTTCCGATCAAAGATATATAAGTGGTAAAGGATGCTACCACTTTGGAGGCAGAAGTAGAATGCATTTACATGACTTCTGATTTTTTTTTTTTCTGTTTTCTCAATAGAAGTTGTACGAATTCCTATGATCTTAGCTACGATTAGATTTTTTTTCCTGCACAGTATCCTTCAAACTTTAAAGACCAAAGTCGTGACTTGCCACACACACATAATCACGTTAAGAAATATAGATTAAAGAAAGAGGTTTTGATAGAGGTAAGGAAAGGGAGGAAAAAGATTTTAATTAAGTCAATGAGAGGTGAGAGATACCTTTTGCTTTGCGGAGGGATAGGAGAAAAAATATTTAATTTAAAATTTAAATATTTTTCTCTTTTGATTTTGTCTAATATTAAAGGAAAGACAAAAACGGTTGAATTTTATTCTCCTTTCCTTCCTTCAAAATAAATA
The DNA here is from genome assembly GCA_007407185.1 of Glycine tomentella. Classification (NCBI taxonomy): domain Eukaryota; kingdom Viridiplantae; phylum Streptophyta; class Magnoliopsida; order Fabales; family Fabaceae; genus Glycine; species Glycine tomentella. The sequence goes on from PYAF01001756.1 coordinate 319,564, forward strand.
GTTAAGCCAAACAAATTATGTTTTAGAAATATATTTTTTTCATTGTTTTCCAACCAAATACTATATAAACTACTTAGTAATACTGTATTACACATATTGATCAGTAATTAATTATATATGTCTGTCTGCGGTAACGTTTCTATAAGAAATCAGTTTGCCCAATTTGGAACATGAGGTGTTATGCCTATGTCCTCTAGACTATAGTTGAGTGATTTCAGCAACAACAATAAGCCAACAACAAAATCTGATTGCAAATATTGTATGAAATAAACTCAACTCGATCTCATCCCTCTTAATTCTGCCTTTTTTTGTTTTGTTTTGCTCAGCCCTCTTAATTCCTACAGAAATGTCTAACCGGTTTTGAGGAAACTTAAGGTACTGAAACAAAAACAATTAGAAATAAAACTCTTTTAATTAAGAGTTATATTATTCATAAACAATTTATACAATAATACTTTCTGTGTCTTGAGTCATTTATTACGTACATTGCATATATTTTTCTCTTTTTTTCTCTTTCTCCCTTCCAATTGTAAAATTTGTTGAATAAATAACATTTCGCTATACTCACTTGTATGTACTGTTTGTTGAGGCCTGTCATCCTGTTTTTGCTGGTCCCAGAAATTCGTTGTCTTCATAATACAGCCACTACATGGCATTAGCTGAAAAATATGAGAAACATATACTATTAAAGAATAAGACACAGAAAATGAAGAGCCTGGAAATCTAAGAAGATTATACGTACATTTTGGCTGTCTTGTTAAATATGCAACAATGATTTCAGACAAATTAAATGCCATTGCCAATTTATGTAACATGTATATATGGATTTAAAAATAAGTGTAAGACAAGTAGTGCATGCGTACATTGTTGAAGTAATGAAAATAAATATGACGGTCATTAATTATGATGACAGGCTGCGCCTGTGTGTGTCCAGATACATTTGCCTCATGTTCATATATGTATATATATTAATTTAGGTGTTTATCCTTCAAATTAAAACAAATTGCTTCTATATACGTGAAGGTCTGGGATGAAAAAACCTTGAGCATTCACACCCGGCACCATGCATTATATCCATATCCAGCACCCAACAACAATATTCTATTGAAACATGTGCCTGAGTTACCATGTTCTAATCTTTCGTTCAATTCTCTTTTAATACTAAAAAGAAGATTCAAGTTGCGTCGACGTTATTTCTAGAAGCATACTAGTATTAACTTGTGACAGCTTATTCATTCATTAAATAAATTAATTAATATAAGACAATTTTTTTTAAATATGTTTCAAATGATAAGTCAAGTCACTTTTTTAATGTTTTTCAGAAGAGGAAAAAAATCTTTTTTAATATGTTTGAAATGTATTACCTTAATTTAATATGTTAAATATATTTTCTATTTAGTCTCTTTAGATAAATAAAATGAAAAGTTTATGATATTCAAAGATATTAAATGGAACATTAATATAAAAAAATACTTAGCTGAAGAGCTATGTAGTAACAAAAAATACTTTATAGAAAACTCATTAAAACATAAAAATAATGAATTAAATAGAATAAAAAAATCACAAATTTTTATTGCTACCATTGATCTTTAATTATTTTATAGTTTAAATAGTTATTATATTATTTAAATTAAACATACTCATATATATATATATGCTATGTGTGCTAAGTGTTTTAAAGGGAAGAGATGAATATTAAACTTCTGAATCCTAACTCAACTTTAAATTTATAGCAAAAGAAATCTCAAATGAGAATGTTTAAGTGTTTAACTAATAATGTGATTGTGATTAAGCAAAGGTGTGGTTAACAATCGACATGGGTTTGCCTCTTAATTAATCTATAATGCTTTTCTGTTTTAGGCTGGGCGGCATTATTCTAACACTTGATTCTGATTTGGGAAAGGTGCGGTTAACATGGGCTTTGCTAATTAATTCATCTATAATGCTTTTCTATGTTAGGCAGCATTTTTTCTAATTCTTGCTGCTTTGCCTTATCGTAGGTCTGCTTAATCCTTTTCGAACACGCAATTTCAATTGTCCTTGGTATCTATTAATTTTTTTGGATTTTTCATTGTGTATAACCAAGATCAGGTGGGACTTGTCTTATAATTAAAAAAAAAAGGTTTATCAAAATATTTACAAATTACTCGTCAATTGAGAATTCTATTATCACAATGAAATTCAAACTCATCCTTATAATCCTTACCAATTTGATATAGATTAGAGTTATAAAATTGATTTGATAGTTGAACGAAAAATTCATGAGTTTAAATTTCTCTCACTAATGTTCTAATAAAATTAAAGATTAATATTTATTAATTAAAAATTATTTTCAAACAAGCATGCGTTTGTTCACCATTGATAATTTGGATGCAGATACTTTAAACCATGAATTTATTAAAGATTTTTTTCCATTGTAATAAAAAAATATTAAAGATTCAAACTTTGATTTTGAATATAATTAAGTATAAATAAAAAATTCATATTTTTTTATTCTATTTATAGTTATTACTGACACTTTATTTTCTAAACTGAATTATTATAATTTATACCAATACCAATGCCACGTGGCTCACTGGCTCTTAAATCTTAAGACACCAGGGTGTAACGTACCAATCGATCAATTAGCTTAGGAAAATGACCAGATATAGACGCCTACATTAATTGCTTAGGAAAATGGGCAATATGCCCCCATTTTTCGGTGCATCGTGTACGAGTGGATAAAGGATAAAAGAGAGATATTAAAATAAAATAAAAAACAAACGAATTATGAGAGACAAAATGAGATAGAGATGTAATGAGAATTAAAAAAAAAGGAGAAAATGAGATGGAAGTGTGAAAATAAATATATGTTAATAACTATTGAATTTTTTACTCATATATGACAATAAATATATGTTAATAACTATTGACTTTTTTACTCATATATGACTAGTTAACGTGAAATACTAAAACTTACCTGTAAACAAAAACTTCAAGCAACAAACAAAATAGACATAAAAAAAAATTAAGCACGTCTATAGTTAACAAATTTGAAATATTGATTCATCATTCATGTATCTGCTTCCATTTCTTTGATATATTCAGGTATCCGCACGCGTCCCGCAACCAATACGGTGCACTGGTGCAGGATTGCAGATCCAAAATGCACAAGTGGGATTAATGAAAGAAATATAGACCATATATAGTAAGCCCTAATGCCATAGACCATGGTAGCTAGGCCCATTGTTTAACTTTTTTTTTTTTTTTAAAAAAAGACCATTTTCAGCTTCAAGTTTGATTCATTTCAATGCAATAAATAATTTGAACGCTCACGTGCGAAGTTTGTTTTCTATTTTTACTATTTTTTAATGATTGTAGAGTGACTAGATTCACAGATACTATAGTATAATAATTTGGCAGTAATTGAATATTGAATAACAAATAAGGGAAAAGAGAATCAGAAGAGTACCAGCAATAAGACATGGCCAATTCCACTAGATCATCTCTGCCTGCTCCGCTGGCAATAATGGAAACGACACAAACCTTAAAACAAAAAAAGTTCGTGACATGAGCACAATGTTTCCTATCTGCTTCATATGATCTTTAAAATGTTTCGAACTTTTCGACAAGTTCATTGTACCCTAGCTGGTATTGTGTTGTGTTATGGATTTGCAATTCAATTAAGCCCCAAGCCACCAGCTTTCTAAATATGCTAACTGGTTTTTACTATTTTGATCCATGTGCCTGGCGTAACGTACTTTATTTGTTTATTTATTTATAAGAAAATATTTAGGTAAGTTAGATTTTGGGAGCTTATCAAGAATCGAATAGATCTTAATATTCAATGAAGGCGTACAAAAGTATTCATAAATTATCTTTCAATAAATTAGTTAAATATGAGTTTGTTTCTTACCAATTAAATAACCTTAGTTAGTACCTAATGTCTTTGAAAATGAGTGAGCCTACAACTTTATGCTTTATTAAGGTAATGACTAAAAAATGGAAACATAGAAAATAAATGAAAAATGAAAAGTTATTATTCCAAAGAATAGGAATAAAAATAAAAATGAAACAATTTTTTATTTATTTAAACAAGTATAATTAAAAGTGAAAAGCAGCAATTGAATCCACATCCTTACTAAATATGATTTCATTCCTTACCAACAACAGCTAAATAACCTTTGTTGGCACATAACTTCTCTTAAAATTAGTGGCCCTACAACTTTTATCGTTTTATTAATGTTGTGAGTGAAATAAAAATGAAAACACAGGAAAATAAATGAAAAATAAAAAATCATTATTCGAATAAATATGAATAGAAAGAAAACAAAACATTTATTTATTTATTTATTTATTTATTTAAACGAGAAAAAAGAAAAGTGAAAAGAAATAAATAAATAATATCAAAAAGATTTTTACACTAATTAAAAATAATAATTTTACTCCATAACATATTTTTTTATTAGTTAAAAAACAATATTACAAAAATACATTTATTTTCTTTAAGAAATTAAAAAATAAAAGAAAAATATCATTTTCTTCTCATTTCATGCTAATCTGAGAAGGGAGTATTATTTTATAGATCCCATCGAAATAATTTTTTAATGATTGATATAGTTTTTGGAATCTTAAGTTATTGTTTGGACAAAAATTATAAAATACAATTTTTATTCAAACGACTACTTTTAAGGACTTTAAAAAAGTAAATTAAACACACTGTTAGCCGCCATTTAGTCACATAAACCGTTGTGGCCTTACCAAAATAATAAAGGATATGTATTTTGAGAGTGGGGAAATTCTAGATTGACGATAATTAGGTCAAGAAGCACCAAAATCGGGCTTTGATTTCATTTTCACAGAAAAGAAATAAGGATTACTTGAATTTCTTTTTAAAAAGCTAATATGAAACCGGTTTGAGAATTTACACTCCGTGTACATTAAAAAAAACAAAAACGAGAGAATCAGATGAGAGAAAGGACAAAAAAAGAGATAGAAATCAAATAGGAATAAGATAGAATCTAGTGGATGGCACAATTTTTGGTTGGAATGTGATTCTAGCTTAGTGGTTACTACGTTTAAACATGATGAATGTGTTCCTTGGCAGTTAAGCACTCGTTGGAGAAATTGCGTTCACCTAGCAAATACCATGAATTTCGTTGTTTCTCATGTGAATTATGAAGGCAACGCTTGTGCAACACAAATAAGCGGAGTATGGACTTAATATTGCGGGTTTTAGCTGGTGGCATCTTATTCCTTCTTTCCTAAGGAATGCTTTTTTTTTTTTTTTTCATGACAGATGTTGTCTTCCTAATTATAGGGTTCGCTGATTTGTTTTTTGTTTGTAATACTCATTTTTTATTTTTAATAATATTTGGCATACTGACAGTTGATTGTGTTAGAGTATAAGTGTGAGGTAAACTATCACATCAGATAGAAATAGAAAAGTTGAACATCATATAAGTGGAAAGAAAACTCATAAATTTGAGTCTTAAGATTTTGGATTAAAGTTTAGTGTTTAGTTTATTTACCCCATTCGATTTTCCAACAATTGGTATCATGATATAAGGTATGCTCTTTGGTTAAAAAAAAACATATTATCTTGATTAAAGTTATTACATAAAGCATATGCTCGACTTTGATTTTTGAAAACCCTTTCAAAGATTCTTGTGCGTTTGTCGCACATGTGCCTTAGTCTCTTATTAGCTAACGTGAAGAATACTAAAAAACATTTTTGTTGTATATTTTAAATTTGTACAACAAAACGCATTTCCGTTAAAAGGCCATTTTGGGAAGAATTGTTTCTAAAGCATGAGGAAGCATGTGGGGTGACAATAGCAAATCCCAATAAGCATCCGTGGCCCAACCAAAAATGGAGCACGTATAAGACCCCAAGCCACACGAGTTGTTTTGTACTTGCATATCAGCATTCTTTTTTAGTTTATGTATTATGTACATGATATCCGCACATGGTGCTTTGTTTGGATCTTATATTCGTTTTAGGTCAACAAGTATTTCCGTATAATTCAAGCTTCAAGGCCGTGTCATTATTGCCAAAAGAAGGTTTTAAAAACATTTTTCAACGGCGTACATAAATCATTGTTTTTGGTTAAGTCTTTGTTGAGTTCGGTATAGTAGTGATGAAAGATATTTTGGCCTATATATGCCTTTTTTCTTAATTCTTCCATAAACATTTTTGGGATTTAATGGTAGAAAAATTTAAATGTAGTTTTGTTAGGTTTAACTATAATGTTCTTATTTAATTAAAATTAGTATTTCTTCTCAATTATTTCTATTGACATTTTATTTTTATGTAAATATTTATTGTGATGAAATTTCAATTTTAATGAGACAATAATACGAAAACCATAAAAAAAAAACCGCATTAGGTTTTCCCCCTTTATTTAGACTTTTTCTTCTTTATCTTTATATCTTCAATACGATAAAAAGGATTAGTTAGTTGCCGACAAAAAAATTGTTTATAAACTATGACGCACAGTCCATTTTAACATAGTATATGTATGTAATTTTTAAACTTAAAGAACTTTTGTGTGATGTGCATTATACTTTAACTTTTGTGTGACGCACAGTCCGTTTGTCTTATTCTGATTGTTGACATCATTCATAAAAAAATTTAAACTTCTGTTATTACACTTTAAAAATAATTTTGGAGGATCAATCATAATTTTGGATGAAATTTCAAAGTTCATAATTTAATTTTTCAAAATTTATTTTATTTTAAAAAAAATAACAATCAACAATTAAATATTTTAAATTAATTGTCAATAATAGTACTATACAAGTTCTAAGAAAAAAGAAAAAGTGTCATTAAAAGACTCATTCATAATTGTTCATCACGTATTCATGTTAAGAAGTTTAATTACATTAATGGAATAAAGTGTAACGCACTCGTCTCTAGGATATGGTTGAGTGCAGTAAAAAAAAAAAAAAAGAAGATATCGTTAAGTAAATTTTAAAATTACATGAGAATAGTGTGATTTAAATATTTATTAATTTACCTGAACCTCTTTATGTCCGAACACATTTTTCAACAAATTAAGAATTATTGATAATGTAAAACAAATAAGAAAAAAAATCACTGAGTGATTTCATCTATTGAACACGTACGGTTTTTATTTTTCAAATTCATGTATATGATAGCCTTGGACGCTTCAATTTAGATATGTTTTTTTATGAAGCCAATCAGTGTGCAAACTAGCTAGCTATTAAGGCTCTTCCTTCAGATTTGATGGCCATCTTGCCTTCATGTCTTTCTCCTTTGGGGCCTTTGTTGGTAGCTGATGCCCTCAGTATTACTTCTTTGAGGGTCTAGTTTTCTGTTGTTCTTTTACTTTCCCACTGATAAAAAAAATCATGTATAAGATCTGCGAATCTATTACAAATTTCACAATAGACCCTTTTAATAATTTATCACTAAGAAGTTGTTGGAAGAGGATTGCTATTAATATTTGGAGGAAAGCTTTTAGGCTAAAGGATTTCTGAAAGAGTAGAAAGATTTTGGAGAAAAGAGATTTTATTACTTGAACTTGATTTTTTTTGGTTTGATACAAATGAGCAAATCCTACACCTATTTATACTTGGCCAACTTTTTATCCAATAGCCAAGATTTCTCCAACACAACTTTGATCCAATGGCTATAATTTAACTTCTACACAATTCCACCTAAATATCTATCTTCTACACACTTCCATACTTATCCATATCATTCTACTATTAAAGATATTTCTAGAACACATTTCTAGAACATGGGCCAAATGGGCTCACACTCTAGAAAATAGGCTAATTGGGCATATGATTC
>PYAF01001756.1:327461-375995 GCA_007407185.1 Glycine tomentella
CCTTCAAGCTATCCCTTTGAGCTTGGGATAGGGTAACCCCTTCTTGTGGCTCATCATAACCTTTCTCTACCATCTCCCACACATCTTGTGATCCAAGGAGGGCCTTCATCTTAATGCTCCAATTATCATAGTTGCTCTTGGTGAGCATAGGGACTTGGAAAGGAACCATGTTGCTACTTGCCATCTCTCTAAGAAGAAAAGATCTTAAGGCTCTTGATACCACTTTGTTGGAAGATGATTGCTATTAATATTTGGAGGGAAGCTTTTAGGCTAAAGGATTTCTGGAAGAGTAGAAAGATTTTGGAGAAGAGAGATTTTATTACTTGAACTTGATTTTTTTTTGCTTGATACAAATGAGCAAATCCTACACCTATTTATACTTGGCCAACTTTTTATCCAATAGCCAAGATTTCTCCAACACAACTTTGATCCAATGGCTATAATTTAACTTCTACACAATTCCACCTAAATATCTATCTTCTACACACTTCCATACTTATCCATATCATTCTACTATTAAAGATATTTCTAGAACATATTTCTAGAACATGGGCCAAATGGATTCACACTCTAGAAAATAGGCTAATTGGACATATGATTCTAAGAATTTTCTTAAGTCCAAATAATTATTACAAATCAAGTTTATTTTATTTTCAACAGAAGTAACACCTCAACATTAAATAACCCAAATTGGTATTTGAATAATAATCGGGCACATAAATTAAAGCCAAGATGGGAAGATGAAGAAGCGACAGGAAACAATTGCCTAATATGACTTCCCCTTTGTCTGATTGGGAGGTGCCTTCAGAAATTTTGTTTGAATCATTGTCATGCAATGCTGTTATTGACCCTCTCCACGTGTGGTGCTGTTAGAGAACTTGGGAGTTCACTATCTAGAGCAACTTCTAAGCATATCTGATCAAAGTCTAAGGCCTAGCTACTTCAACTCATTAAACCTGTGTCACAATTTCTTTTTCCTTCCAGTTTTTGGCTTGTTTACAACATCGATTTCCAGGGCACATGTATGTATTATGGCCCGATCTCTTTAATAAGTCCCTGGGGTACTGATGTTCATATGTATGAAAATGTCCGCCCAACGTCCATTTGGTAATTATGTATGTAAATATGATTCATTTTATTTTGGGTTCAACCATTTCTAATCCTGGATGCTATAACAAGTGAGCAACATAACCCATTTTTGACATTTCCTAGCTAGTTCATATTTGAATGTGCATCACGTCTACTCAAAATCAATTTGATTTTATGATTTAATATAGAAGTCTCAAATAGCTGCTTTACATTTTCACGTCATATATGTGCGTCTTTGGGTGTTTGGCACAAAACCAAACACCCTTTTGCCAATAAATTCAATAGGTTTCTAATATTCATGTGTCTTAACTAAAATTGATTATTTGCCATCAATTAAATGCATTTATTTAATTAATTACATAGTTTTTTTTAATTGATTAAATTAACTCACGTGGTTCATATATACCTGTGTCCAATTATTTGAAGGATATAATAATATTTTTATAAATTTATTAAATTCTCTCATCTCATTTCATTTGAAACCGTACAACTTTATTGTTTCATTTGTACTCTATTCTTCACATGTTTCTCTTAACCCAACGTTTTATTTTATTTTTTCTTTATTTTTCTTTTTCTCTAATTATAATCATTTCTCTTTTTATTTTTATCCATTCTATGTCACTTCTCGCTATCAAACAGGGCGTAAGTGGCATCTATTCGTTTAAATTCGTGTAATTTATTACTAAAACCTCATCATTAATTGAATAACCCAACTTGATATTTTAATACTTCTATATATGATGGGGTTTGAAGCAAATAAAATAAAGGCAATTGGGAAGACGACGAAGCTAGCGACAGATAACAGTTGCCTATTATGACTTCCCTATATTTTTGGAGAACCCAGATTGGAACATTTACGAGATTTTTTTTTCCTCACAGCAAAATAGAATTAATTAAACAAAACGGAAGTAATATTTCAAAATATTAAATAAGATATATATTCAAGATTTGGGGTCAGTTTATGTAAATTTATTTTAATAAAATATATTTTTTTAGTATGTTTGTCTAAACTATTTCTGTTTAAAAAAATATAATTTTATAAATATTTTGAAAAATAAATCTTATTTACTTTTTAAATAAACATTTAAAAAAACACTTGTTTTAAAATTATTTATTTTAAATTTAAATAAACTGGTCCAAATGATAATGTCCCCTGCACTCAAATAAATATTACTAAGCCCTACATTAAACAAACCAAATTATTTTATATTGGAGTAATTAAAATCTGTACTAGGGTCTGAAGCAAATAAATTGTAGTCAAGAGAGGAAGGGAAAGATGAAGCAAGAGACAGCAGCAGTTAGTTGTCTACAAGCCTAGTAACATGACTTCCCCTTTGTTTCAGATCTCATGTTGGGACATGTTGCGGGACCATTCATCAGAAATTTTGTTCGATTCAATGTCAAGCAATAATGCTGTTCTTGACCCTATCCACGATTCTCTTTCCTTCGATATGGTTGACTTCTCCACGGCACCAACACAAGGAAACCGTAACGATGAGGCAAAGCAATTGTTAGTGAAATCTGAAGTGCAGAATAGTAATGGAAGGTCTTACATTGGTGTGAGGAAAAGGCCTTGGGGGAAATTCGCAGCAGAGATCAGAGACACAACGAGGAATGGCGCGAGGGTTTGGCTTGGAACCTTTGACACTGCAGGGGCTGCTGCTTTAGCTTATGATCAAGCTGCATTTTCAATGAGGGGCCATAATGCTGTACTCAATTTTCCGGTCAAAAGGGTCAAAGAGTCTTTGCAAGAGATTCAATATGGCTGCTTCAATGGATCTTCTCCCGCACTTGCACTCAAAGAGAGGCACTGCATGCAAAGAAAATTGTCATCAAAAGGTAAAAAGTGTAAAGGGAAAGAGACATCAGAAAGTGTGGTGGTGTTAGAGGATTTGGGAGTTGACTATCTAGAGCAACTTCTAAGCTTATCCAATCAAAGTGAAAGCCCTAGCTACTTCAACTATTAATCATGTTTGTTTTTTCTTCTTGTTTATGTCTTTTTTACATCATCAATTTCTAGCTAGGGCGCGTGTATGTATTATGGTCTCTCTTTGAATATAGAAGTCCAGCACCATGAATTTTATTCTGTGATGATATATCAACTAAGAAAGAAAATGTTGTCAATGATTGATCAATTGATTCTTTTCTTATCGTAGCAATTTGGAGCATGAATTTTGCTGCCTTTAGAAGTGTATCAAATTGTTGACTCTCCTCTTTAGTTGAGCACTTGAACCTGAATACTTTCTCTCCCAAGCCAATCTATAAGCGGTACTAGTTTTTCTAGCTTTAGCGTTGAAGTATTCTGAATCCGTTCTTGCACCATATATTGTCAGTAATCCTACAGATCCAGGTTCATTTTCTTCACAATCCTTGAACAGTAGCTTCCAATAAAATTAAATTCTCAAGACATGCTAAATGGGTCAGTTTATTATTATCCATATGAAACTGTTTTTCTAGTCTTATAATAGCAAACTTAAATAAAGGTTAACATATTGTCTGATAAAATCATGAAACATCACAGATACTATTAGTTAATGATATAGATCAAGATAGCATAAACCTTTTGTTTTATATCTCATATCTGGCGTGTCCTTCTTTACATCTTATTTGTGATCAATCAAAGAAAAGCAAGGATGATTAGTTGTACAACCGCAGCAATCAGAAAGCATTCAATGTATGGGCAGGAATATTGTAAGTAAATAAAAATAAAAAATACAAAGAAATATGCTTAAATTCATTGAAGGACATCACTGCAATGGGAACCAATTGTTCATCCATATAAATGTACCACACTACTTATTAATTCAACAATTTGTGTATTCTGAAAGACCAGCAGATCACAAGCTTCACTTGTGCATTGTACTTGTCAACAGACTACGGTATACAACTTGCCACCTGATTTGGAAGATGTTTAAATAAAATTTTTTTTCTGGTTTTAGCCTTTTAGAACAGATAAAAAGTAAAATTTTAAAAGAAAAATGACATTGTTGTTAGCACTCAGCCATTCCACACAGTTCTACTCCCTGCAAGATTCCATATACTATTTTTATCCTGCATTTATCCTAGTCTCGTGATACTGGGGGAAATAAGAATGAGGTGAGGGCATTAAGCACTCATACAAGATTAAGGTATCTATCATTTGCTCCACTCTTAAATAGCATCAGAAACAACCTAATAATGATCTAGAACTCAAGAGGTAATACCATGTGCATATTAACATTTTACTCAGAAATCAAAATGTTGGAAATTTGAAGGCATATTTATACAAAATTACTAAGCCACAGAGGAAAATTGTAGTTAATAATTTAACCTCCAGTTAATTTAAACACCAAATTTGCAATACATTTTAGGGTAAATCTTTAGCATTCTAATATTTTAAGAAACTTCTAATATTTAATAATTTATAAGTTGCTATTTGAGTGTTGTTTATATATATAGCACTACGCTAGTAAGAATAAACTATATGTTAAATACAACATAAAGGATTAATGAAACCCAACAAAAGCACTGACCTAGCTGATACGGAGTAATTCTCATAAATTTGAATCAACAGAACAACTCCCCCAGATATATGCAACCAAAAACAATGCCACCACCACCTTTTTATGATGATCAAATTAATTCACTTCCAGAAATGCCTTACAATAGAATTTTCACCAATAAAAAATGGAATATGGGAAGAAATCAGACATACCTCTTATATATCCTTCACAGTTCCGTTGTTCACTATCGTTCCTGAAATATTTTCCTAAAAACGGAAGAACAACCAACAACTTAGAAACTAAGAAAATAAATTCTCATCATTAAGTTGGCATAGTTTTGAGGGAAAAATAAATGGTGTCCTTGGTTTGTGCGTGAAGGTCTGATAGGGTTTAAAGGAGGCGAAAGAGGAAAAAGGAGAGGGAAGCTAGTAGGTTTCTGTCCGAATCCCACTGTGAACAAAAAGGTAAAAAAAAAAAATGATTATGTCTTAGACTTTGAATACGAAATGACTTAAAAAGATATAAAAAAAATGAGTACATTCAATAATCATTTGATTATTATTTATATTTTATTCACAGTCATTTCTTCACAATTCTCTGTCCAAGAGGTGAGATTCCACTGTCAAGAAATTGAAAAATGAAGGACAATGACAGGAAATAAATTAGATAATAAAAGAAGGAAAATTGATATATATATATATATATATATATATATATATATATAAATCACGGGAAATAAAAAACTAAATATATTTGTTTTTGTTTAAGAAATTCAGCAATAAAAGTTTTGTTCCTCTCATATTTCCTACTCAATAAACAAATTCATAATTTTCTTCAAAATATTTCCAATCTCTGTTGGGCTTTTACCCAACCAAACTACCATCACACACTAATCAAACAGAAGCTGAACAACAAAAGAAATCCACAGTAATAATAAAAACTTGAACAAATTTTGCACCTAACTAAGCAATCATAACACCTAATAATCATAGCTTGATCAGAATACGAATTCTGCACCCAGAGCACAACTTTTCATTAATAGCAGCCTGTGCGAGTTCATGACACCAAAATAACATAACAAAGCTCCTCCCTTGACTAATTAGAAAATTAATAGTACTAGATGAACATTCACCAACTTTTTGAGGGCAAGTTTTAGTGATTATGTAATCCCACCATATTTTTGGAATAACAAACCAACGGCCTCTTTATATATGGTGAGTATCCCTACTAAAGTCTTCAACAACTGACCCTTCAATCTTGGAAAGTCTAGGTAAATTGTTTCTTCAAATTGCAAAATAAAGACTCCTCTCTCATATAATCATTTGAACTTAATTACTATAAAAATTAAAATTAGTGCCAGAACAATCTATATGTAGTTTTTAAAATTCCATCATTAAAATTTAGTGATCCCAGAATTAGTGAAGAAAAAACAATTTTCTATAATCATAATTTAGTCACTAATTCATTCAATTTTAGGTGCTTATCCTTTTCCACAAGCTTCTTGAAAAACCAAAAAGCACATCCAAAACATCCAACCAATATCAAACTTTTACACCACCAAGCTATCAGCAAACATAGTACCTAATAATTAGAACTTGATAAAGAATAAATAAATACATGATAATAAGAACTTGATCGAAAGAAGAATTCTGCACAAAGGGAATCCTAAGCCCAACTACATCAAGATATGTTCATCAAAGTGAAGAGGACATACAAGAGGTCCACTACTCATATATGATGACATGGAAGGCATTTTTAGCCTAGCCTTAAGCCACGACCAACTCCTAACCTTAATCATGTCAATCAACTTAGCTTAATCATGTCCAGCACACCTAAGATTATGATCATGGGAAACAACTTTTCTTCTAGATATATTTGATTTTGAAGTTATTGTATCAATAATTATCAAACACTATTTTGGATATATATAGTTCATTTTATTTTTTTCTTTTTTTATAAGTGTTTTTAAAAAAATATATGCAAATATGTCCTTAATAATATCATATTTCTGTAGGTATTTTTATCAAGAGAAACATTTACCATCAATAATCTAAAAAACTAAATGGGCCAAACCAACTCTTATGGCATAGATTTCAAACAAATTTCGCTACAGGCAATGAAAGGTTAACCTACACATTTTAGCAAAGTGAACTCCAAGAAGCAATATGGAGATGTGATAGTAGTAAAATCTTGGATTTAGACTGTTACAGTTTCAAATTCTTTCAAGTTTTGAGAGCTAGTCAAAAGTGATATCTGCAACATGATGACTGAATTTCACTCCAATGGCAAACTAGTGAGGTGATGCAAGTTGCAACTCTTCCATCATTTGCTTAAATACCAAAAAAAAGGAGGATTCAATTCAAATAGAAATTTTTTTACCAACCTCCTTACTAGGTAGCATCTACACGGTCCTAGCAAAAATACAAGCAGGTAGGCTTAAGGTGTTCAATTCAGTTATTTCTGAAAACCAATCCACTTTCATATAAGATAGGCAAATCCTTGACGGTATATTAATTGTAAATGAGGTGATTGATGATGCAAAAAAGATTGAAATCACAATACATATCTTCATCTTCGAAATAGACTTTAAAAGGCTTTTGATTCGATGAGCTAAATCTACTTAGACTACATGTTGATGAGACTTGGCTTTAGTGCGAGAAATGGTACAAGTGGCTGGATTTTTTAATATCTCTCAACAGCTACATCATCGGTTCTAGTCAATGGTAGTTCAATAGAGGATTTTTCATTAGAGGGACGTTAGACAAGTTTTTCATTAGAGGGACCTTAGACAAGGGGATGTTCTCTCTCTTCTCTTCTTTCTGATTGTAACACAAGGTCTTAGTGGAATCATAAAATTGATAACTGAAAAAAGTTTCTTTTGGGGATACAACATTAAGGAGGAACAAATTAAAATTTCTACAGTATACATATGATGTGCCTTCGATTGGTGACAACAGTGCAGTGAATACATGGACAATCATATATTTTAGCTTGTCTAACGGCTAAAGGTAAATTTCTACAACAACAATTTAGTTGGTATTAATTCAAACTCAGAAAAAGTGGCAGAAAAGGATAACTATTTTGAATTGCAAAACCATTGATCTACCTAATTAATTAAGCACTTGAAAATCTGTTAGATAAGATGAACATGTTATCTTCTTACGACAAGTATTTTGTTTTGGAGGTCGATCGTATCACTAGATATCCTCAATTCTATCCTTTCAACTGGTCTTCCAATACACTGTGTCTACCTACAAAGTTCCAAATACCGTAATTCACTCTCCTACTATGATTCCAAAACAGTTTTTATGGGGAAATTTAAAGATAGCACTAAATGTATAAGGTAAGGGCATAATAATAACAAAAGAAAAAAACACAGATCATTGCAAGACAATGAACCTGGTTGAATACCTAATTTATAATGTGGGATTGCAAGGTGTATTGATTCAAAGATGGCATATTCTATAAATATCAGCTATTTGGAAGGCCATTAAATTTGAACATATGTTTTGTTTTTGTTTTTTAATTTTATTTTTTAATCGTTAAGGGTAAAAAATAAACCATGCATGAATCAATTGAAGCCAGTTTTAAAGAATAACATGACTTGTGTATGTGGTGAATATTTCATAAATATGATAATTCAAAAAATAAATAAATTACCATAATGACTAACAAGTATATAAAATGCAGTCCAGTAATTAGGTAAGAAATGTAGGAAAAAGCTAGTGCTGGCTCTTATAAATATGCTACTGTTAAGGGTATTTCTTCCAATTATAGGTCATGTGTAAAATATTTTCTCTGTTTTAAAACTCATTGAACCTTGACTACTTATGCATATCCAAGAAATAGTCTACATGGAGTCAATATGCGCAATTTGGTAAGTTATAAGCACGAGGTTTTCATCGATCATACGAGTTATATGCCGTATAGTGGGATGATTTCTTAAATTTAATTTAAGTAGCATGAGCAGCAGCAATAACAACAACAAGAACAAGCTAGCCAACAACACAATCAGATTGCAAGCATTATATATGAAATAAACTCAACTTCTTATCACAATCTTATTCCTATAAAGAAATGTCTAACGGGGGGCTTAAGGGAATTAGAAGGTACGGAAACAAATAAAATTAGAAGTAACTCTTCCAATTTGTTAATTGATTAGTACTTACATGCATGTGCTTGAAGTGCAGGTTCGGTAATGGTTGTCTTCATGACACAACGCCTCTGCCATATATAGCTGAAAGTTAACTATGATAAACATATAGTACTAGCTAGTAAAAGAAGAAAGAGATGAGATAAAGAGCCTGTAATTAATTTGTGATTAGAACTTACCTTTTTAACTCTCTCATCCAAATTGTTTTTGCTCTCTGTTTAAGTTTTATATGCGTCAATATAATTTAGAGAAATTAAAGAAAATTTTGAAATCCTCATATCACTCAATTGCTCAATACAGCAGCTAAATTCAGACAAATCAAATGTCATGGCCAATTTATGCAACGAGTGTGGTCTGACATACACTAACTGTATATATGAAATTGAAAGCAAGTGGTAGTAATTAGAGAGGAGCATGCATACATGCATGCATCCTCGAACATTGAAAAAGATGAAATTAAATGATGAGAGGGTGCGCGTTTGTGTCCAGATGCATTGCCTCATGCAGGTTCAAATATTTAGGTGCAAATCCTCCAAATTAAGCAATTTGCATTTCTAAATTTGTTCTTAATTAATAAAAAGACAAAAGGAAAAAGAACCCCATTTGACGCTAGTCATTAATAATTGGCGTAACAGGTATAGGAGATGATGAAACCTTGGACATTTACTAGTACCTTGCATGTATCCAGAATCCAGCACACCCAACTAACTAGTGGTCAGCTTCGATTCTAACGCTCCTATTGTAACGTGTGAATCTTGCAGGTGATCATCATGTACTAACTATTTGTTCAATTCTCTTTTAATTAAAAAATCACAAGTTGGGGCGTTATTTCGAGTAGCATATTTGTGACAGCATATTAATTAGTTAAATATATACATGACAAAAAGAAAAGCGATTTGTTGGCATCTGGAAATTTCGCATTGTATATATAGATAAAATCATGGGTCTTGGTTAACTTATGACTTTGTGTTGTATTCGTTAATTTTTCCTTTATGGTTTAGTTAAAATTTTAGTCCTTGAAATTTGTTATAATTTGTTATTTTGGTATCTTAATTATAACATTTTAAATGTTTTTTCTTTATTAACTAATGTTTATTATTCTTTTGATTTCTTCAAATAAAAATAATTTTTAATTAGTGCCTCATTTTAAAGGAACCTAGTGAAACACCATTTAAAAAGAGAGAACGAAAAAAAAAATAGAAAGCTAACTGAAGAACTACTTAGTAACTTATGTAAAAAAAAAAAGAAACTATTTAGAAACAAAGATATTTTTATAGAAAACTCATTCAAAAAAATAATAGTGGTAAATTAAATAAAAACACAAATTTCAAAAGACTAAAATCGCAATATTATTCTAAAATCACCTAATATCACAGTTAAATTTATTTATTGCAAATCTAAAATATAATTTATACTATAATTATAATGTAATTGATTGATTAAAAAATATTTATTCATTATAAAATTTAATTAATTATATAAAATAAACATTTATTCTGTGTAATTAATATGCAGGTTTAAATACTAATAATTCTATATTTTTAAAAAAAATTATTAAATTAAAAATGCTTATATAATATACGAGATACATATGCTAATTATTTTAAAATGGAGTGATGAATAAATTTATTCTGTTGAATAAATTATTGATTTTAAAATTTATAAGAGTCAAAGGCGAATGGGAAAAGTTTAATTAATCATGTGATTATGGTTTGGGAAAGTTGAGGCCAAGATGGGTTTGCTAATTAATTAAGCCACGATGCTTTTCTGTTTTAGGCAGCATTATTCTAACACTTGCTGCTTCGGAGTATCCTATATTTACTAGTTAATCTTTTTAGAATACGCAGTTTCTATATTGTCCTAGGTCTTTTAAATTTCATCGAGAAAATGTTCCTTAACTACTAATATAGGATCCAGAATTCCAGAAGCTTTAAAGTTAATTTAAACCATGCCACTTGGCCTTCAACGCTGTATGATGCCAATGTACGTACCAACTTCCTAATTGCTAATCTTTAAGCAACAAACAGAATAGACTGTACATCAGAAAAGCAAAAATTAAACGCGTCAATAGATGACAAATCTACACAATAATTCAAGTAATTCGCTCCCCCTTTTTTGATATTCATGTATCTAAGATCTGCATGCGTCAAAAATAGGGTGCACATTCAAATGTGCAAGTGGCCAGGGAATAATAAAATGCCATAGACCATAGTACGTAGGCCTAAAATGCAGGTTTAGGCAAGTTGCTCATTGTTTATCTGCAAGTTGATCCGTTTCACCGCAATAACTATTTTTTAATGTAAATTTTTATTAGAGTTAATCTTATTTAAGTTAAATAAAATATTATGAACGAAAAAATTATTTTCTTAAATATTTAATACAATTATATATTCAGGATTTGAATTTAAGATCATTAATTAAGTTAAAATAATTTATGTTAATTGATCCACGTACTTTATTGTATTGTAATAGATAGTTTGAACGCTGTTGTGCACAGCTTTTTTTTCCCTTTAAATTTTATTGATGTAGATTGTATAACTAAAAATAAAAAGTGATGTAGATTGTAGAGTGACCAGATTCACGGATACTATATATTGCATCACCAAAGGACAAATAAAATGTAAAATATAATGAGAAGGGGACCAAGAAGCTAGAATACTTGAACAATTTCACTATTAGATGCTCTGGCTGCTCCACTGGTAATATAAAAAACACAAATATCAAAACCCAAAAAATTTGACACGGACACAATATAGTATTGCCCATCTGGTTCAATTCAAATGATCTTTAATGTTTCGAACATTCGACATGTTCGTTGTATCCGTACTATATATGTTGTGTCAAGGGTTTGCAATTTAATTAAGCCCCAGCCACCATTTTTCCAAACATATATGGTAACTAATTCTAATTATACTCTTTGACCCACGCGCCTGATTGAACTTTTTTGAAAACGTGCGGCAGAGCAAGTTTGGATAAAAATTACAGGATTAATTAAGTTTTTAATGTTTAGTTCTTAAACAAAAGTTTGACTTAATGAAAGTTCTTAATTTTTTTATTTAAATTTTTAGTTCTTAAACTTTTATTTGATAGGTCAAAATTCCTACACTTTTAAAATTTTCAATTTTTAATCCCTAAACAAAAGTTTAAATTCATTATTTTTATTTATTTGAAGAGATCGAATTTACTAAAAATCATATTTAAAAAAAAACTAAAAAAAAATTACATATCTCATTCTTCGGAGGCTCTACGCTATGCATAGGTAAGGGAGAGAATATGTATGCAGCCTTACCCTTGCATATGCAAAGAGACTGTTTCTGGATTCGAATTCATGACCAACAAGTTATCAAGACATAACTTTACTGCTGTATCAGGGCTCGCCCTCATAACCGAAAATCTTAATGAAAAATGTTGAGGGACATTGGTTATTCAAACTTTTGAGACTAAAAATTGAATTTCGAAAAAGTTGAGGAACCTAGATTAGTCAAACTTTTGTTTAAGGACTAAAAATCAAATTCTAAAAAAATTGGAAACTAAAAACTTAGTTAACCCAAATTATAATGATTTTCGGTCATGCTTGGGTAACTTTTTTATAAATGCTTATAAAAGACAAAAAAAAATCAGTAAAATGAATTGAACTTCTAGCATATATTGAAACAAAATCAGTAACATTATGTTTTTCGTAATTGATCAAGTGATTTTGATTAGATTGCAAGAGTAAATAATTTAATTTAAGTGTCCTGATTAATTTAATTATGAGATGATGGTTTGTTATGTTTATGTCTATGTTTATGTATATGTCATGTTGTATGTTTGTTTTGATAAGTTTTAGAGTGTTTGGATCTAAGTGGAATGGGCCTTGGTGTATGTTAAAGGGTGGGTGTGCTTAGAGAAACAAAACTAGGTGTAGAAAAGGAAATTTTAAGGGTCATAAACCCTTCCCTAAACCCTCACAAGTCAGATTTCATTTGCAAAGAGCTCTCTTTCTCTTTCTTTTCTCTTCCTTTTCTCCAAGAGAGACCAAAATCCTATAAACTTGAGGTTTGGTGTTTGTGATCAAAGGATAGCTCTTTCCCTTCCCTTTGATGTTGTTTGGTTGAGCCATGGAATGGTAAACACCTCTTCTTCCTCCCTTTGTTTTCATTTTCATTTTCTCATAAAACATCCATGGAACTCATGTAAAAGATTATTTTTGGGATTTTGAATTCATTTGTGATTGTTTTTAAGTTTAGGGTGATGTTGCTGAGATGAACTTGTTGGAGTGGAGGAAAGATCCTCCCTTGGATCCAAAGTTCATCATTTCTCCTCCTTCACAAAACTCTCTTTCTTGATTCCATGGAAGTAATGAAAGCTTAGTCCAACTTTAATCTTATGTTTGATGTGTGGAATCACTGCTTATAGCTCATTAATTATGTTTTAATTTGATGTTCATGTTTGGAAATGAAAGATTTGAGTTGGATTTAGAGTTGGTTTGGGACTCAATAAAGGGTCAATATAGCAGAAAATTCGTGGTTCTACAGACCTATGGTGCTTAAGCACAATAGAGGTCAATGCTGTCAAGGGATTGGTGCTTAAGTTCACATTACCCTATGCTTAAACGCAACCTTGCAAAGTCCAAAAATGGGTTATAGAGACTGAATTTGGAAAAGTGGTCTTCATGAACATGTATTTTCATTTTTGAAGAACAATAAAACTTTTAAAAAAAATACATAGTGGAAACCTAAAGTCTAAACACCTAATAATATTTACATTTTATTTTAAGAAGATAGGCTAAACACATGTTTTAGGTTCCTAATAAATTAATCACTTTTGTTTTGAGTTACTATTAAATTTTTTATTTTTTTGGATTTCCGATATATTAAAAGATTGCAAATCATTGTTCCATTATTTGCAATTTCCATTCTTTCAATCTACTTCTTAATCTTGTCACCTTGTACTCTTCTATTTTAATCTCTTCTAGTTTATGGTTTTTGCAATTGTTGGTGTGCTTCAAGTTACAGTGGTGGGCTTTTTTGCCAAAAAGGGGCAACTTTTTCTTCAAAATTACCAAATAGGAGTAGGTTTTGAAAAAATACCCATTTACTTAGGGATAAGTCGTAAATGAAATCACAACTTTGTACATAGATGTCTAAATACTTCTATGACTTCTGAATTTTATATATATATATATATATATATATATATATATATATATTTTTTAAAATTTTCTCACAATTTATAAATAACTGTTTAGAAGTAATAAAATTATTTACAACTTTTGCATTAATCAAAGTTTTGTCTCCCTTTACAACTTATCCTTGATTGTGTATTTATTCAAAATGTGCCCCTACTTGATAATTTTGAGAAAAAAATAATTATCCCCTATGTAGGAGGTGCATGAAAGAGAGCAACAAGGTGCTTCACCCTTGTTTTTATTGTTTCTGCAAATCTGTTCACTTTGAGGGTGGGTGGGGAATGAAGTTATTTATTGACTGATGTAAAAAATTCTAGCATCTACGTCGTTGGATCAACATCGGCTAGAACCGATGCAAAATCCCATATTTAATCCATGTTAATTATGTGTCCTCTGCAGTAGTAGTTTTTTTTACCCAAAAGTTAAATATACACCAAAACAAACTTGACCTGACCCAACCAAATTGCTTAATTTTTTTCTCATTTGGTTCACAAAAAAAAATGAAGAAGGTAGGGAGAAACAATGAAGTTAAAATCCTTGTCTTTCAATTTTTGTCTCCCTGCAATGGAGAGATTTTGAGAGAAATAACTGCATGATATTGAACTGTACAAATTAAATTGTATCAAAGTATTATTTTACCTCTCAACTTTTCTATTATATTTATACTGTACAAAAGTATATTATTATATATATTTCCCCCTAACCCATTAACATTAGTGAAGATGACATTTCTCATGAGCGTGCATAAGTCTATTCAATGTAATCAAAATCGAAAAGTTCAACTAAAAGAATCATAAACTGAAAATCAAGCAAACCAAAAAATCGTCAAATTATTTTTTTTTATGGACGAGATCATATTTCATATTTGACTTTGTGAAAACAATTCAATCTAATTCAAATTAAACTTATACATATACATACTCTTATTATATGAGTTCAATATATGCTCATGCGCACTGAAAGAATGTATAATAAATTTTAAAATAATAATCATTAATATGAATTTTAAGATAATTATTATAAATTATCATGGATATGATTTTTAAGATGATTAATATAAATTTGTAATCTAATATTATACTGTTATTCAATTATAAATTATCATTAATATATTTTTTAAGATAATTATCATAAAAATAAAAATAAAATTTACTATGCATAATGATTATAATTAAATAATAATATAAAATTATTTAATATTATTAATATATAACTTATTTTCTCTACTTTTACGTGACATACTTTTTGTACTTAGACGGTGAGTTATGCATTATTTTTTTAAAGTTACTTATATGCATTATAAATTTAGGCACTTTTTTTGTACTTTTGATATGTGGCAAGATTGTACGACTTGTACCTTGTCTTGGTAACTATTAATATTTGCCTTTTTGGGCCTCTAAAAAATTTACTATAAATTTATAATACCACTCATGTTTCTTAAAAATATACCATTCGTAATTATACTTTATTTTTTTTATATATTTTAATTTGTTACATATTTATAAAATTATTACATAATTTATTCTTATATATAAAAAAAATTAAAAATAAATTGTATTTGAGTAAGGATTGCAAACACCCCTAACGTTTCTTTCACCTACCCTTTGATCTACATTAAACAATAGGAAATTTCCTTATTTTTCTTTCACTTTACTCCGTTTTTTTTTTTGTCGGCAAATACTTATATCAGTTATATGTGTATATATAACAAGTACAGGGATACCAAACCAAATACAAGTAGTGATTACATCAGTACCCAACCAAATTGTTGTGTCAATGGTTACCATCATATACTTGCATATGACATATGAAACCATCATATATAGCATAAAACTTCGAACCACCCAACAAAAACTAGTGCAATCATCTACATGGACAGTTAACAGCATTGACCACACCCTTTGATATAGAATTGCCCGAATGAGCCACTCCAAAATATACTCACACACCATGCGCTTTGACTCTTTTGGTTGCAATGGGCCATATTTAAACATCATGAACACTCCATTAGAGAAATAACCAGCATAACTTTTGAGTGGTGCTTCATACACTATTAAAAAGTACTACTACACCATATTTATTTTAAAATCCCAAAAATGCCCCTGATTTTGTCAGCTTTTGAGTGGTGGCGTAGATTTCGTACGGATTTGGTAATCCGTATGGGTCATACAGATTAGACAATCCGTATAACTCATACGGATTAGACAATCCGGACAACTCATACGGATTAGACAATCCGGACAACTCATACGGATTGGCTAATCCGTATGGATTATACGGATTACCATACGAATTGAGTAATCCGTACAACTGATACGGATTAGCCAATCTGTATGGTAGTTTATTGCTGAATTTATAACCCAGCTTTCTTGGAAAAATTAATTATAAGCATCTAATATATGCCAAACAAATATATATATATATATATATAAAGTTAATGAACAAAAAGCACAACACACATTGTTCTTAATATTGTTGGCCATATGAAAATGTTGATAATTTTCAAAAAAAGAAACACACATTGTTCTTGATATCATTGGCCATATAACAACATTGATAATGTTAATTATAAAACATATAAACATAAAATATATATAGATAAGAAACAAAATGAGGCTAAGCATTGTTCTTGATGTCTTTGGCCATATGACAACACATGTATTTAACACATGTATCACAGCATAATGTTGTGTGAAGGGTCTAGAAACTCCATGATGAACTCAAAGTTGGCTCTCAGCTTATTTTGTATGGCAAAGTTTTTCCAGCCACTTTCGATTTTGACGTTTTTTCGCCAATGATTGAAGACTAATTTGCATTGAGTTTTTCCTTCAAAGTCAATGTATGTGAACTCATTATCTTTGAGGAAGTAGTACATTGAAGATGGAAGATCCTGGAATAATAACATTGATGGTTAGACTTTTATGGGAAGTAGAAGAAAAAACAAATTACAAAAGAAAGCAAAAACTGTATATTGTGCTAACTTACAACAGAACTGCAGTTGACCTTGTAATCATTAAGTAGAAGGCAGAAAACAACAGATTCCGGGTTTTGCTTATATAATGAGTATCATTTTGGAAATGCTTGAGGTTCAGAAATGCTTTTATACACAGTCATCAAAAACACAGATTGAGCATAATGAATTAAGGTAATTTGGTGGTTACCTTACAGCCCATAATGGTCCCTTATGGCTGTCCAGCCACCAGTAATCGCAGGACATTCAAGGTTTTTGTTATAGGTTACCATATGATGTTGTCCATTAGCATCTATAAGATGCCAGGTGTATTCCAAGTGATCCTTCCATCTAATGGCAAAACTTTTGCTTATCTCTCCGTAAGGCTAAATAAACAAATTAAACAAATTATCAAAACCTAATATTACATGATGGAGGGTGAAATTATTAAAATTGTAAATTTATAACCTCGTCCTTCACATGAATTGTGTTGATGACCTCAATCAATTCGCTCTTAATATTCATCATCATAAGAGCCATGTCCTTGTAGTTTTCTTGATTATCACCCATTGGTGCTAATTTTATCCAGATACAATTACAAAATAAATATTTCCACAGTCAACATTCAGTGTTGAAAAGAATAACAAAATAATGGTGAGCTACATATTTATGTCATTTAATTCTAATCAAACCATGGCATATCGGGTTCAAGATGTATGCCAAACAATTGATAAATCATGTTCCTAATTATTTAAAAAGCATGTCATCATCAATATATGCATAACAATTGATAAATCATGTTCCTAATTATTTAAAAAGCATGTTTTCCAAAAAAAAGTGCCTTATACGGATGCAGTAATCCGCAGACCTCATACGGATTGGTCAATCCGTATGAGGTCTACGGATCATGTAATCCATATAACCCATACGGATTGGCAAATCCGTATGAGGTCTGCGGATTACTGGATCCGTATACGGCCGCGACTCCCATTAACGTACCAAACCCAGAAAACAACAGCAAGGGAACAGGAAACTTACCTGAACAACGTCGTCACCAACTTCAGAGCGTGCGACCAGCCAATGCCACCACCAAAGGCTCTTCGAAATGATGAAGAAAGCAAAGGAAATGGATGAACGGATGCACAATGAGAGAGACGAAGGAGCGGAATCCGTATGGACGAAAATGGTGCATTTTTTTATTTTAAATAGCCAAGGGTAGTATCAGAATTGTACTGTAGCTTAATGGTGTAGTAGAAATTTATTATAATGTATGAAGCGTCACTCCATAACTTTTTGTATATCAAAAGTCTGGTTTCCCTTTACCCGGGCCCGTTATAATTCCTCCTCTTTCTGTCAAGAGAACGAAGCATAATTAACCTTATATTTTTAAACACAAATTCACCAAAAATTTATTGATAACGTACAACAAACAAGAAAAGGAATAGATTGAGTAAGGTTAATTATGGTAATGAGATATGTGAATCTCTCAACTTTGACCATATATATATAGACACTCTTAATAGTATATTCCTAAGACCTCCACATTAAATAACCCAAGTTGATATTAGAATAATAATCTACAACCGGGTTTGAGGCAAATAAATTAAGTCAAGATGGGAAGACGACAAAGCGACAGAAAATAGTTGCCCAATTTCTAATATGTCTTCCCCTTTCATCCAGAACCCGGATTGGAACATGTCGCAGGACCCTTCAGAAATTTTGTTCGATTCATTGCCGAGAAATGTTGTTCTTGACCCTCTCCACGATTCCCTTTCCTTCGATATGGTTGATAATTTCTCCATGGCACCAACAGAAGGAAACCATGGCAAGGCAAAGCAAGTGGTGGTGAAACCTGAAGTGCAGAATAAGGAAAGGTCGTACATAGGTGTGAGGAAAAGACCTTGGGGAAAATATGCAGCAGAGATCAGAGACACGACGAGGAATGGCACTAGGGTTTGGCTTGGAACCTTTGACACTGCAGAGGCTGCTGCTTTGGCTTATGACCAAGCTGCATTTTCCATGAGAGGCCATAATGCTGTGCTCAATTTTCCGATCAAAAGGGTCAAAGATTCTTTGCAAGAGATCCAATATAGCTGTTGCAATGGTTCTTCTCCTGCACTTGCACTCAAGGAGAGGCACTGCACCCAAAGAAAGTTGTCATCAAAAGCTAAAAAGTGTAAAGGGAAAGAGACATCAGAGGATCCAACACAAAGTGTGGTGGTGTTAGAGGACTTGGGAGTTGACTATCTTGAGCAACTTCTAACCGTTTCTGATCAAAGGGAAAGCCCTAGCTATTGGCCCTAGACTAAACCTGGGTCATTTTTTAAAAAAATTTACTCCTTTTTCCTTGTTGTGTATGGCTTTTTCACGACATCAATTTCATTGTTGTGTATTGTGCTTCTCTCTTTAATAAGTTCTGCGCCACTTTCTCTGCAACATCCACTTTAAAAATGTCTGATAATATTAATTTGATCCATTGAAAAAGAGATGTTCTATTGCAATCTTCTAAAGTCAAGAGTCTTGGTACTATGTATTGACAAATTCTCTCTTTTCCTCTCTTTTATAGGTTATGTTAGACTTTTCGTAGGTGCACCAAAATCAGTTTAAAGAGTAAACCCAATCCCATGACATATTTGATTACCATTAAAAGTACGTTTGTATATTAAAATTTTGCCTGAAATTCAGTTTTGTAGAAATAAGACTTGAGTTGCTGTTGTAGTAATAAACTTAAGTTAACCCGACTCAAACTTAAATTTGTAAACTTTAATTCAAACAGGTATTTAATGTGTTTAAACTTATTCAACTATTGGTCCAAAAAACAATTGTACCAAAATTCTTAGTTTTCTCTTGGTATCATAGTAACTTTCCTGAGAAAATCTTGTCAATGATTTTAATTGATTCTTTACTCACCACAGAAATTGAGTCATCTGGCAGTCAACTAGTGGAGGCTAGAGAGTATAAATTTTGCTGCCTTCAGAAATATCTCTAGGTTTGACGTTGAAGTCTTCTGAATCCACTCTTGCACCAAACATTGTCCTTCATCGGTTCATCCTGCACAGGTTCATTTTCTTCTCATTCCACCATCACAATCCTTAAACAATATCTTCAAATAAAAATTCTCAAGGACATGCTAAAATGGGTAAGAGTTTATTACATCAGTTGTTACCTACCTGCATATTATATATATAGCAATACTTGTCTTGCATTGTGTTTCTTTTTTATAGGCAAAAGATTTATTCAAAAGAGTACAAGAGTTTTCTAACCTATGTGGCTATGTACAAGAGTATTGTTCAAAGCAAAACCAAAGATGTTGCCTAATACAAGCCATGGTACTAATACACCAATCTGAAAACATAGACCGATTACCCTTCAGGCCTTCACCTTTGTCATAAACCATGTCCAAGATCTATGTTTTACAAGATCCACAATTCCAAGTCCCAACAAAATCAAAATTACCCCCTTTGAACATATATAATTTTAATCCGCATCAAATTAAGTAGTTATCTTGGCATATATATGTATTGTGTTTAACATGCATGAAACCATTTCTAAAATCAAATCCTAAATAACGGTTGAATATAAATATCTAACATATTGTCAGATATAAAACAATAGAACATCACATACGGTTAATTAAGGATTTAGATTAAGACAGTATGGAGTAATTTACCAACAATTAGGAACACTATCTTTGTTTTATATCTCACACTGGCTTGTCCCTTTTCTATATAACTCATTCTCATCCGTGATCAATCTAAGCAAGGGAGGATTTTACAACCACAGCAA
The DNA here is from genome assembly GCA_007407185.1 of Glycine tomentella. NCBI lineage: Eukaryota > Viridiplantae > Streptophyta > Magnoliopsida > Fabales > Fabaceae > Glycine > Glycine tomentella. The sequence continues at coordinate 348,092 of PYAF01001756.1, forward strand.
TCAGAAATACTTCAAATAAAGAAAAATATGCTTAAATTCATTAAATATATACATAACTTAAGAAGTCTTGAAGTCTACTTGAAGAAATTAAATATCTTGTCACACAATAATACAGATAGTGATTTACCATTCTCAATAAAAATTTCAACTATACATATCAGAAATACCCACTAAAGTATGAAATTATATAACACCAACCAACAATTAATATTCCGTTCATTACAATTCAAAAACATAAAATAACAAAAGTGGAAACTTCACATAAAACATTTGAAGTGTCAATTCATATAATTGACAAAGTGCAGCTTTAGTGTCCATATAATGGACAAAGTCTTGTTTTAATTTTGTATAAATCTTTAAATGCAGAAAATCAAATAAAAATAAAATGATATTTTTATAATTATTTGTGAAAATAGAAGATGGAAGGAAACTGTTTTGTTTTATCAGATCAAACATGTTGTGAAATAAAGTATCTGAAACTAAAACTATGTGGCATCTATTAAAGACGCCAGAATCAAGTATATATATGCTATTAATTTAACGATGAAAATCAACTAATAAATGAGTAAAAAGACTTCATCAATATAAATTTACCATAAGCAGCACTATTTGTAATTCAATACTTGTATCCAGAAAGTCAAATAGATGACAAGCTTCATCACATATGCATTTTACTTGTCAACAGCATCAACTTGTCACCTAATTTGGAAGATGTTCAAGCTGAAATTATTTATAGTTTTAGAATTTTAGAAGAAATAAAAAAAAACTTTTAAAGGAAAAACGATATATTGATAATTTGATATTAGTACTCAGTTGCCATTCCACTGCTCTAGCTAATCCTTGCAAGATGCAATGTGCTCATTTTATCCTCCCCTTATCATGTTCACATAGGGAGAAAAAAAAAGTGATTGATGGCGTTGAGCACTCATACAAGTTTATCACATATCTATCATTTGCCCCGCTTAAATATTTCAGAAACATCGATCTAATGATTTTGATCTCAAGAGACCTATTAACACTAGCTTACTGAATTAAACATGGGCATTTTAACATTTTACTCAGAAATCAAAATGTTTTGGAGATTTGAAGGCATTTATCAAAATTTACTAGTCTACAGAAGAAAATTGACGTTAATAATTAACATCCAGTTTAAACACCATATATCTCAAATTATATACAGTGCGTTGCAAAACATGTTAAGGTAAATCTTTAGCATTAATTCTATTATTAGATAATTTATAAGTGCTGAATATATATAGCATTAATTACGCACCCTAAGAAGAAGAAAAAACATAAATTAAAAAACAACACAAAGGATCAATCAAAGTATCAAACCAAACAAAATGCACTGACCCATCAACTGATACGGATTCTCATCATTTGAATCAACAGGACATTACAATTCCCCCATATATACAGCCAAAAATAATGCCAGCTACTATCTTTATGATGATCAAAGTAATTCCATTAGTAGAAATGCCTGAAGATAAAGTTTTCACCCATATAAATGGAATGAAAGAAATCACACATACATACCTCTTATGTCTTATCCTTCCAACTTTCCGTTGTTCATCATGTTTCCTTTACCAAAAGGGCAGCTGAAAATGAGAGATCGACCAACAACCTAGAAACAGTGTAATTAAATTCAATTTACAGCATTAATTTATTTGACATTGTTTAGAGGGAAAACTAAGTCATGGTAGTCTGTGACCTGTGAAAGATAGGGTTTAACGGAGGCGGGGGAAGAGGAACAAGAGAGAGGGGAGTAGGTTTCGTGTCCGAATCCGACAGTGAACCAAAAACGGAACGGAAAACGATTGTGTCTCAGAATGGAAAATCACTTAAAAGTTAAAACAATTATATTATTATTATTTATTCTATCGTTATTTATATATTTTTATTAAAAAATGTTTACTAACTGTTTTGATGCATTATAAAATTATTTTATTTTAATTCTAACACTTAAAAATATCTTTTTCTTATGTCCTATATGTATTATTTTTATATTTTTTAGTTTAAATATATATTTTAATTTCTTTTAGTCCATAAGATGACAACTAAAATAGAATGATTTTAAATACATAGATTGAAAAGGAAAAAATTATAATTATAGGAATAAAAAATAAGTAATTAAATCTTAAGAATATATATAGCTTCAGTTGTATACCATCCTCAATTTTTATTCTTTTTAATTATCAGTATTTATTAACTATTTTTTCTCTATCAGTTTCTCCACAATTCTCTGTCCAACACGTCGGTTCCACTGTCAGAAATTGAAGAGTGTTTATTTTTTATTTTAAGGAATCAAAATAAGTAATTAAATCTTAAAAAATATATACAACTTCCTCTGTACGTATACCATCCTCAAATTAATTATATTATTTTTATCATTATTCATCATCTATTTATTAATTATTTGTTCACTATCTGCCCAACACGTGGGTTCCACTTTCAAGAGATTGAAGAGAATACGACAATGGAAGCAAATAAAATGGTAATAAAAGAAGAAAAAATTGATGCTATCATACTGTTCACTTCTTGTTTGGACTTGCTATATAAAAGGAAGGGGACTATCAAATGATGTTAGGTTCCATTTTATATTCTTCAATTGACATTAAGCAAATTTACTGAACAACTGTATAAAATGCACTCAGTAATTAAGGTCGGCAATGTGGAATTTGGTAACAAATAGTTCGGATAATAATTTAGTATGAAATGTAAAATCTAGCTGTTCCAACTGTTATATCTTTTAGAAAATATTTCTTCTAATTATACTACCTAATGACTAATGTTTAAATTTTTTTATACAGATAAAAAAAATAAGTATTTTAAAAAAATTAACATTTATTAGGAAACAATTTTACTAAAATGTTCTTGTTTTCTTTCTTAATTTCAATAAATATATTATTAAGTCTTTAAAATAATTATTTATTACAAGATAAAATTAGAATAAATATTTTAATATTTTATTGAAAATTGAGAACATCAATTAATTTATAATTTTTAACGTTAAAATATATTTTCTATCATTATAAAATTACAAATGTATGAATTTTATCCCTACAAAAATATTTAGTCTAATTTTTTGTCCATACAAAATTAATATGCACTATCTTTTTGACATAGGGCTAGACTCGATTGATCCCTGTACCTACATGTCACTCTCCTTTTTAAGTCTCACCTTCTCACATTGATGCAACTGTTTGCTACTCTCTTCTTAACAGCATCAAAAACATCCCACAAATTGGAGGGAAAAAACACCGCAAATTTGCAAATTCCCTTTCCTCGAGATTTGCAAATCCCCTTTGAAACTTTCAACATCTCCACAAGCAAAGTCTTCAATCAGAGTCTTCTTGGATCCAAAGCCATACATCAAAAGCCCAAAGGCACGCCTGAATCATCCAAGTATCCCAAAAAAAAAAAAATCGTAAACATTGTACACTAAAATCACTTTAGAGAAAATTCACATCCATGTCTGGGGATCACTACGAATTTCTCTGGGATCACGAAGTCCTGCGTCATCGCCGGAGCGCTGAGGGGTCTTTCTACCTCCTCCAACAAGAAACGAAAGAACCTCGGGAACTTGCTCGTGACGTCGTAGCGCAGCCTAAAGAGCTCGCCGCAAATAGGATCGACCTTCGAATGCACGACCATGGAGGAATTGAGTTGGTCGTGGAAGCTGTAACGGCCAATTAATGGTTTCGAGGTTGGTGATTCGGAGCTCGTAGGGAAGGTTGTCCTCCGACATGACGAGGAGTTTTCCGTTGAAGAACATGAGGCCACCATAGGTGACGTTACGATGTCGCAAGGGCCTCATGCATAGAACTGCCTCGCCATGCTAGAATGGCCATGGAGTTCGCTGATCCTTGTATCAATTATGATTGATATGCTAGTGTATATTATGTAATGGCATCGATCCCTGGAATGTTTTCGAATGGTTAGGTGGATTTACTTGGTCAAGTGTAGATTTTGTATTGACACAGAGGATTTTTTATCTTTCTTGGTGGGTGGCCCTAAGCTATATTTGCAAAAGAAGAAATTTTATGGGCAAAGGTTCCTCTCGGGGGCAGCGTTCCTTATCACTTATCCGATGCCATTCTTTTTTTTCTCTTTTATTTGGACATTTGTTTGTTCAAATTTATCTTCTAATTGCAATTTGTGGAAAGTTTTAAACCCCATAAATAGTAAGAAAAGAATAATCAACAATTGGTCTAACAAGAGAGTGAAACAGATAAAAAATAATATATTTTAATTTTACAACAACAAAACAGATAAATTTAAAAAAAAACAAAATTCATAATTTTAACAATTTTATAGAGATGAAAAATATATTTTAATTTTTTTCAAAGATTAAAACTGTAATTATTTTGGGATGAAACGAGTATACAGGTAATGTATAAAACATTTCCCATGCTTTAAATTAAAAGTCATTAACAACATGACATTATATATTGACTACCTGTAAGGGGTCAAAATGTCAAAATTGTTAAGTTAATTTATAAGCATGAAGTTTTCTGCATGCGAGTTATGACACACACACATATATATTGGGATGATTTCTTAAATTTTAGCTGCAACAACAATAGCAAGCCAACAACACAATTAGATTGCAAACATTATGAAATACACTCTTCTTTTAATCCTGTCTAACTGGGTTCATCGGAACTATATACTGATTCTGAAACAAATAAAATTAGAAGAAACAAGTTAATTTATTAATTAGTACGTACTTGCATGTATATCTATACGGTTGCTGAGGTTTGCCATCATCCTATGCTTGAAGTGCATCAGGTCCCAGTAATTGGTCGTCTTCAATCTTCATGACGCAACACCACTTCCATTAGCAAGCTGAAATTCATGACGAACATTCACTAGCTCGCAAAGAAGACACGGATATTGATAAAGATACTAAAGAGGCTGCAATATGAGATTAGTGCTTACCTTCTGGACTCTCTCGTCCAAGTTGTTTTGCTCTCTCGTCAAATTATATATGCATTAATAACAAATGAAATTCAAAATCCTCACATCACTCAATTGCTCATCTTAGCAGCCAAATTGAATTCATTGCAACCAGTATATGTAACAGATGGTCTGACATATATACACTTGTATTGAATTTGAAAACAAGTGGCAATTACAGAGGTGCATGAATACATGCATCCTCGAACATTGAAAAAGATGCAATTTGCATGACAGTGATGACGAGAGGCTGCGCGCCATGGTGTGTCCAGATACATACATTTGTGTACAGATTCATTTGCCTCGTGAATGGTTCAGATACTTAGGTCTAATTCCTACAAAGCATTTTGCATTTCTTTCAAATTAAAGACAAAAGGAAAAAGAGCCTAACCCCATTTCTAATTTAAAACGATAAATTAAATAAAAAATCACAAATTTTTAAAAGACGACAAACTCAATTATACTTTTATTTATCTATCAATTTTGCTAGCATCAGTTTTAAAATTTTATTTAAACTAAAAGTACTCATAGTATACGAGATGTTAGCTATTTATTTTAAAATGGAGAGATGAATAATTTTGTTCTGTTCAATCCTGACTGGACTTCCAATTTATTTATAAGAGTCAAAGGGAAACAAAAAAATTTAATTAATCATGTGATTCTAATTTCGGAAAGTTGCGGCCAACACGGGCTTGCTAATTAATTAACCCACGTTATTTTCTGTTTTAGGCAGCATTATTCTAACACTTTGTTGGCTTTCGGCCTATATCCTAGGTTTAGTAATTAATAATAATCTTTTCAGAACATGCAATCTTGATTGTCCTAGGTTTCTTTTAAAATTCTCGGAGAAAATGTTTTCTAACTTTTTTCTTCTTTTTTTATCGGATTTAAAATGTTTCTAACTTTAGTATGGATTATTTTCAAACAGGCATGTGTTTGTTTACGGGTACAGTTGATAACTTGGATACCATATACTTTAAACCATAAATTTATGCTAAATATTCATTTTAGTTCCTCAAAATGTGAGATAATAATAAATTAATTATTGAAGAATAAAAAATTTAAATATAATTCTTGAATATATAAAAAGTATGATAGATTAGTCCTACCGACAATTTAATAATAAATTAATCCTTAAATTTTATAATTAAATAACTTATTGATAAATTTTCAACATTATATTTGAAAAGTAAATTTGAATTTTTAATTTTTTTAGTGACTAATTTAGCATCCCCATCATACTTTAGGGACCATATTTATCCAGAAATTTATAATAATTTATACTAGTACCAAAGTCACTTGGCCTTCAACATTGCAGGATGCAACGTACCACTGTCCTAATTGTTTATCTTTAAACAAAATCTTCTAGCAACAAACAAAATAGACATCAGAAACGGCAAAAATTAAGCACGTCAATAGATAGAAAAAAAAAATCTGAAGTATTAATTCATGTATTTGGTTCCCTTTCTTTGATAATATTCATCATTCATGAATCTTGTACCTAATTAAGCATCTGTATGCGTCCCATAAACAATACGGTGCACATTCAAATGCACAAGTTGGGTGCTAAGTGTGGGATTTATAAAATGCCATCGATCATAGTAAGGCCTAATGCAGGTTAGCTGAAGCAAGTGGCTCATTATTTAACTGCAAAAGCTAGTTTATTTGATTCTAGGCATTATATAAATTGAACGCTTTCGTGCAGATTTTTTTTCCCTTTTTAATGATGGAGATAGATAATGATGACGATATTAATTTGGTGATTGACGAACTAATAAAAGATAATAAAAAATTAATGAGAAGAGGACCAACAAGCTATGAACAGTTTCACTAGATCCTCTGGCTGCTCCGCTGGCAATATAAAAAACACAAATATCAAAACCCAAAAAGTTGGTGACACGGACACAATGCTGCATGCGCATCTGCTTCGAGTGATCTTAATTAATTAAAATGTTTCGAACTTTCGACATGTTCATTGTACCTGTTGTTGTGTTGAGGATTTTCAACTCAATTATGCCCCAGCCAACTGCTTCCCAGATATATATGCTAACTAATTCTACTCTTTGACCAAGAAAAATGAGCGAGTGAGCATGCATGTTTGAAATTAAAAACAAAATTATACCAAGAGATATACTTTTGTTCAAATCAAAACTTTTAAAATTGAACCGGTTACCAAATTGGTGGAAACATTGATTCAAGATTTAATAATTTATTGATCAAATTGTATTCAAACCAGCATCAATATAATAATAGCAGTAATAATAAATAATTGAAAAAATTGAAAAACTAAAATACAAACCAGTATTAATAATTTATAAAAACTCATTATAATAAAAATTTAAAGATTAAAAACTTAATTATATTTTTAGATATTTATCAATTTGGAGCCTTGCCATAACTTCAAGTTTTAATTATTTTATAGTATAATTTTTTTATTCAAATTAAAAATACTCGTATACTCCTCTAGACACAAAAAAAATGTTCAAATTTGGTGGATAGAAATATAAATAAATTTTAATTAATTCAATTTTTTTTAATGTCATTGTTCAAAAAATATCCTTAAGTCAATTCAAACGTGAACACCATCTTTAATAAATACGATTTAAGGTTAGTTTAGGAGATGTGACTAAGACTTTAATGCAAAAATATTTGTTTTTACTTCTTATAAAACTCTTGAATTAGTTTAATTAATGAAAATACAAATAAATTTTTTACAAATATAGGCATATCATATAAACATCACCCATAAAAGGTCCTCAAATCATAAAACATAAAGGTATATGTGTCCTAGGATACTACATCATCAAAACATCATAAACAAATATCCAACATACCTTAAAGATCTCACTAAGGAAATAAATACAATACAGATCCATAACCATATTCAAACTCTAACTTGATTCATGTCAAGACAAAGCATAAATAAATGACTGAGTAATGAATATCGCCTCTAAGCCAACCACCAAGTCTACATCAACCATGAGTGACATGCTCCTCATAAGTTACATCATAATCTACTCTCGTGTCAAACGACATGATCATCACATTTCAACAAAAAATGCAAAGGTAAGCTCATATTAAAAGAAACATCATATAATTGAAAACAACATAAGATCACCATTTTAAAAGATATATAGAAAATTCTTCATATTTCTAATGACAATATAATTATACAACTCATCAAGTAGCACATCATTCTCAAATCACAATTATTGATGCACATATCTAATTATTATATATGTTATGTCATGTTGACTCTTTATTCTAAGGATATTTTCACCTTTTGAGCGGTTAACTCAAGTCCATCCCTTAACATAGTCACACCTTTTGAGTATTTTTAACAAAAATTATTCAAATATTTCTATACAATTAAAAATATCTAATTATCTATGGATAATTCTTTAAAAAAAAAGAATAAATAACAAAAAAAATTGTAAGTTCCAAATAAAGTTATCTAAAAATTACTCTCTAACATATAAACTCAAATAAAACTATGCTAAAATATAAATCTAAATAAAATTATATTCCACAATCAATGCTACACATGTGATTTTTAGCAACATTTTTTTCTAACACTTAGTAAAAATATGACTAAAAACTTTTAGTAATATTTAAATATGAATAAATGTTACTAATACGTATTCACAACATTTTATCAAATGTTGTATATAACTCATTTCACTAAAGTTTTTAGCAATAGATAGATATAGATATTCGATTAGCATATATTAGCATATATTACTATATATTGGATGGGTTATACACGCAACATGGGTTATACACAACAATTAATAAAATGTCATGAAAATATATTAGTAACATTTATTCATATTTGACTATATTTTTAAAATGTTCCCAAATATTTTTAGCATTTTATTAAGTATTAGACAAAAGATGTTACTGAATGTCATATATGTAGTAGTGAACATAAGTATAAAAAAGTATATATAAAAATATTTAAGTATTTTAATATTAACAGGTAACAAGTATACACAGTTACGAGTACCATGATACCTATCCCGACCTGTTAACAAACAGATAGTAAAAATATTCGTATCCGTTATCCATGGATATCCATTAAAAATACTTATTTACTATCTGTTGTGGATTTTATGTGTATATATTTATGGATGTAGTTTTTTTCCATTCCTATTTGAGACTACTAACCCACAAGAATTTGTTTCTTTTTTTGTTAATATTCAAGAATAGTACTTTTTTATTTATACTCCTATTATTATTTTTTAGAAGATTGTTGTGTTGGATTGTGTTCAACAAAAAAATTAAATATAAGATTAGTTTTATAAAAATATTACATTCTTTCATCTATTTATTAACTTTCTTGATCTATGTTAAAAAATACTTACTGTAAAATAGAGGAAATATTTATCATAAAATGGAGAGATGAATAAATTTATACTCTTGAATCCTGACTAGGCTTAAAATTTTAGTCAAAGACAAACAGAAAAGTTTAATTAATCACGTTATTCTGATCGATTTGGTAAAGTTGCGGCTTTCTAATTAATTAATCCACATTATTTTTCGTTTTAGTCAGCATTTTTCTAACACTTTTCTGCTTCGGCTTATCCTAGGTTTACTCGCTAATCTTTTTCAAACACGCAATTTCGATTGTCCTTGCATGATTTCTTTTCATTAATTTTTTTCAGAGAAAATGTTCCCAACTTTAATATGGACTGTTTCCAAACAAGCATGTGTTTGTTTACCGTTAATAATTTGGATATCCAGATACTTTAGACCATAAATATACTAATACCAAAGCCACTTGTCCTTGCAAGGTGCTAATTGCTTTTCTTAAGCAAAAACTTAAAGCAACAAACAAAATAGACATAAGAAAAGGTGAAGCAAATTAAGATTAAGCACGACAATAAATACAAGCTTAAATTACTAATTCATGTATCTGCATCCTTTTCTTTCACATTCATGTATCTAAGTATCTGTATACATCTTAAACTATACGGTTCGCATTGAAATGCGCAAGTGGGGATTAATAAAATGCCATAGACAATAGTAGGCCATAATGCAGGTTTAAATGTTTAAGCAATATTTAAGTGGCTCATTATTTATCTTCAAGTTGGTTCCTTTCACAGCAATAAATAATTTGAACGCTCTCGTGCGCAGCGTTTTTTTTTTTCATTTCCCTTTTTAATGATGTAGATATATTGTACAATGAGTAGCCACACGGATGCTATTGCATCACCATATGATAATGATGACGATGTTAATTAATTTGGTGATTGACAGTAAACTATAAGGAGAAAAATAACAAGAAAAAACAACCGACAAATTAAAAACATATTATCCAATGAGAATCAATTGACACAAAAAACATGTCAATTTTATCACTAATTTTGAATTTGAGTCTTGGATACATAGTTATGTTAAATATTTTAAGATAGTTTTATTATTTACAATAACCTTTTACTATTTAATTTAGATAAATTTGTTTAAAAATAGTTTTTAAAATTAAAAAAAAAAAACTGAGCAATTTCACTAGATTCTCGGACTGCTACGCTGGCAGTGGAAAGTGGAAACAACAGAAGTATAAAACCCAAAAAGTTCGTGACACGTTCATTGAACCCGCATTGTTGTGTTAAGAATTTGCAATTCAATTAAGCCAAAGCCACTTGCTTCACAAATATGCCAAAAGTTTACTGTTTGACCCACGTGTGCCTGAATTAACGTCTTTTGAAATGAGAGACGTATCATGTTTGGACAAAAATTATACTAAAAGATAATTTTTTATTCTTTATTGATTTTAAAAGAAATAAATTAATTTACAAAACACATTGTTAGCCGCCATTCCGCCACATTGTTAATGGTTTTTTTTGGAAGAGAAAAAAATAAAAGAAAACAAAACCCGGATAGTAATATCATTTTCTCTTCGATTTAAATTTATTTATTTATTTCTTTTTTCTTTTCTTTTCTCTTTACCAAACTTAGGATAAAACTTAAAAGTGTTGCAGCTTTACCAAACTAATAATAAAAAATATGAATTTTGAAATCAGAAAATTCTAGATTCACGACTAATTTAAGTTGTTCAAGAAACATCACATTATATGTACCATTGACTTCTACTTTTTTTCAGAAAAGATTTAGTGACTACCTGACTTTCTTATATATATATATATATATATATATATATATATATATATATATATATATATATATATATATATATATCTTATATATGCATTTTTTCCCTATAAAATATTAATTTTGTTTTGTTTTTGTTCCTATAAAATTATGATTTTTAAAATAGTTCTTGTAACAGAAATGACTGTATATATAGATAATAGTTTTCTGAGATACATTTTCTCTTCAGATTTATGCTATGTCCTGGATATAGTGATAGTAGCTGTCATGGTTATCCTCAAGGTCGGTATTCGGTGATTAAAAAAAGTTTGTTCTTTCTGCTTGTGCTTATAATGATCTTGTTAATTAGTGACATCTGTTAAAATTGATATTGTAATGCATATGTAATATTGATTTTGTTAAAATTAATGTTTTTATTCACTTTATAATATCAATTTTAACAAAAATTGATATTATAATATGCATTGCAATATTATTTTTTTGTTAAAATTGATGTTATCTTTATATTTTTTATATTTCTTATTATAAAACATCAATATTTTAAAAAAATTAATATTGTAAAGTTGATTTCAACATCAATTTTCGTAATTGATGTTAAAATTGATTTTTTAACAATAATAATTTTAATATCTATTTAGAATGTGTGTTGAAAGTATGCAATAACCAATATTAAAACCCTATTTACTAGGATGTACACTCATAAAAAATTAACAAATGACATTATCCGATAACAAAATTAAGTGGGCAGAATTACACTAGTTAATACTTAAGACAAAAAGAAGAATAATTTGTTTGAAGGCCCGAGACGTATGGACATGAATGTGCGTATTGGAAATTTATGACTTGCTGCAAGTTTTGGTTAATTTTTCATTTATGGTTTAATTATAATTTTAGTCATTCAAAATTTCACAATTGTTAGATTTTTTAGATGATATTTATAAAATATGTTTTTTAATTTACTAAATAGTTTTTGTTACTCTGTCAATAATGTGTCTGTAGTATAGTTTTGATTTCATATTTATTTTATTTTATTTAGTAACTCGTTTAAAGGAACCGGATGAAAAACTTGTGATATTTAAAAAGATCAAATAAAAAAAATTTAAAAAAATAAAAGGCTAACTAAAGAATTATTGGTAGCAAAAAATATATTTAAGAAACTGATCCTTAAAAAAATTAAAATGATAAATTAAATAAAAATCAGTTTTTTAAGAGACAAATAACTTAATTATACTTTTATTTATTTATCAATTTTGCTAACATTAACCTTTTATTTAGGGCGTCACCATGTGGTATGAAATCTCCGTTAACATCAACCTTCAATTATTTTGTAGTTTTAAATTTTTATCTAAAGTAAAAATGCTCATTGCAGTATAGGAATATAGGCTATATAATTTAGGGGGAAACTTAGGTTTAGTAACTTAAATGTTAACCCACATCCTTAGAATATTAATTAAGGAAATAAAAGATAAAAATGTTTATTAGTAAATTTAATTCAACTGATTAAATATGATATATAAGTATATGACGTAAACTCCTTAATTAGTAATTGTCTTCAATTTTTTCGGATAAAAAATAAAATATTTTTATATTGAAATGTGCAAAAATATACTCTGCTATTATTTTTAAATGTGTTTTTATATAATTTTTAATGTAAAAATTTGATTCCTTAACTTTTAGATATTGGTTAATAAGATTCTTATTTTATAGTGACCCATATTATATCGTGGAGAGATGAATAATTTTAAACGGTTGAATCCTTACTGTTTTTTAAATTTACGAGAGTCAAAGGGAAACTAAAAATCACTACAAAAAAAATGGTTTTTTCGACGGACGAAATCCATCATTAAGTTAGACAATTCATAGCTAAAAATAAAATTTTCGACGAATAAAATTTTGTCGGTAAATTGATCGTCAGAAATTTTGATCGACGGATTTTTTTCGTCCGTTGGTAGTTACCTACAGAAATATCTATCAAAAATATACGTATGGGATATTAGCGACAGAATTTTCTGTCTGAAATTTCTGTGGGTAACTAATTGTCCTTTGTTTATGTATAACATACCACTTGCAATCATGAAATAGTTGAGATTTGTATATCATGGTGCCAGACAAACATATTTTTAAGTATATATTTATGAGATGCATTGTGACAAAATTTCAATGCACAACGCGTGTAATACTAAATGACATGAAAATGAAAGTTAAGAATACAAACATAGTCAAAACAAAGGAAAACACAACCATGGAAAGAAGTAGAGACAACATACACAATAAGGACAAAATTACAATTCACACCCCAAGACTAATGCAAAGCATAGTTATCTACTTATCTCATAACGAATTTCTCTTTTGAAATTTAAAGAAAAAACTCTAACATCTAAAGCTATTTTTAAATAATATATTTCAATAATTGCAATTTCCTTTCTAAATGATATATTATTAACCTAGGACAAATATGATTAATGTATTTTGTTATCCAATAAAGCTACAAGTATCATAGAGTCCAATCCACCAGAGAAAAGAATTGTCATAGAAACAAATTTTTGTTGTCTGATACCAGATATCACAACATATATAATCAAATCCAAAGAGTCTTATCATGACTCATACAAATATAAATAACACTATCAAGCTTCCCATGTGTTGCACATGTATGTTTAAATTTAATTCAAATTTATAAATAAAAAATAAATACAAGATAATGGTAGATTTTTCAGTAAAAATAATGAACATTCTATTTTATTAAATAGGAATAAATTAAAGACAGAACACTTTTAAATTAAATATAGAAACATGTAAAACAAGCTAATAAAATTAATTGTTACTGTTATATTACCAAATAAAAGAAGCAACAAAAACTCATTTTCTCCACTGACACCACCACAAATAGTTATAACCACAAACAAATTTAGCTACTAACCTTATGAATAAACTACCTCGGCAAACAATGTAATGAACATAACATATAAGTAATATAATTCTCATTCATATCTAAAAATTCTAATTCTCAAAAGTAGAGTCAGTGGCTATAAATTCCTCAAAAGATCACTATTGTGGTTCATGTTGTTATGGTTGTAGAATAGGAGATAAGAAAACCACTGTCTCTACTTGGTTGGTTGATGTTGTAGGAAATGGTGCAATCATCCTCATTACATGTAAAGCTGAGAAATTCATACTTAAAGATGGAAAAATGGAATGAAGAAAAAGAAATGCTTAGGAGTGATTGTTGTAGTAAGTTGGAGGAGTAAGGTAACAAAGAAACTCCAAATTAAGTCCAAGATAACCATCTCAGCATGTGGCTCTCTCAACACTCTTCTTTCAATGATTTATAGGGGACTTAACCAAGCAGACAAAGAAAGCCTTAGAGTTGGACTGAGGATGGCCTTGAGGATTTTGGTTGCAGCAGGTGCTATGGAAGTGGGAACATATAAAAGTGATGGGCAAAAAATCAAGTGTAGAGGGTTCAATGTCATGGATTGCAGAATCACTTAGCAAAGCATGAAAAATCAAGTTGTATTATTTCATAAATATTAAGTGATTTTAAATTTAAAAACTATTAATAGTTTGGTTTTAAATCTTTATGTGCTTAAAAAATTTAGATAATTAGCCTCAAATAACATTAACAATAAGCAAAAGCAAGTAGATAGAATTAATACAACCATCCCTTTATATTAAATTTGATAGTATATTCTCTTGAAAGTTAACTTAATCATAATTCATAACATGCAGGGTTCTCTCAGCCCCTGTTTGTGGTTCCAGCTCATGCCTAACACTTTCAATTGTATCTTGTTCAAACTATCTTATTGTGGCTAAAATAGATTTGCTGCATAAACCATGGTTAGCAGCTAGCACATGATAGAAACCTAAAGAACTCTGGTTTATTATGATATTATTCATTTTCAAGAAAAAACCTTCCATAAAAAACAGCCTATGCCAGAGTTAGGGTTGTTCCGAAAGTATTATTGAACCAAATTGAACCATGAACCAAACCAATCTATAAGTTAAAAAATCAAACTAAAGAAACAATTTGGTTTGATTTACACAAACATTTTTCTAGTTCGGTTTGTTTTGAGGAGTACTATTTTCCAATTCAATTTGGTTTTCTCCCTGGGGGTAATGAACTTTACTTTTAATGAGTTTTTTCTCAGCTCAGCTCAATCCAGTGCACAAGAACAATTCAGTTCAATAATCCAAAATATATGACATGAATAATTCTACAAACTATAGAAGCAGATTGATAGGACAAAATTCCTCACCTAAGCTAATTAAATTACAGAATCACATGAAAAAACACCACCAAACGAACACAATTTCTTTTGTGATCCACAAACAAGGAAACCCACGGTAGCTTGACTTAGCTCCACTCCAGATTATCAGAAACGACAAACCCAAAAATCTAACCTGGAAAAGTGTCAAAGTAAGGCTTCAACTGAAGATCAAAAAGCAATTGTTCATAATAAAGACACGAGAGGAGCAAAGAATAACTCACTCCAATCGAGCTCTAAAATACTAATATTAAAACAAGTTCTTTTTTTACTTAAAAAAAGGAAAGTTAATTATCACAATTCATATTATCCTCCCAAAAATCCTAAATCTCGTTTCAACACAGAATCCATCACTCAACTTTCATACCATTAACGTAAATGAGCTTTTGTAGCTAACTACACAGTAAAGTTCCAAACATTGCATCAAAACTTAACCCCCCACCAAACCAGCAAATCAATTTCAAAAAGAAAACCCTAGCTACCAGTAAAGTAAAACTTAGCATATGTATATATATTCTTATTTTTTGTAAAAAGAAACATATTTTAAGATATAGATCTTAAAACTAGAACCTCATCAGCACAAAAGACAACCTGATTTTGCAAATTGACAACGACGCTAGACGGAACAAATTGGGGAAAAAGATCAAAGTGAGTGACAGAGCAAGACCTAAGGTTTTGGAAACAAAAATTGAAGACGAATCAGAGAAGGGTTGTTGTGACGAAGAAAAAGCAGAGAATTTTAGCCAGAATGTGGTTAGTTTTGGGAACAATTTTAGCCAGAATGTGTTTACCCTCGAATTTTCAAACAATGGAAGCCAGGTTCTTAGGGCATAACTCAACGAGGACGAGTTCGAGTGAAAAAGGAAAACACATACCTGTGACGGAGGAAGTCATTCCCGTGACAAAGGTTGGGCCGCGATGAGGCCGGAGTCGCACAATTCTTCAGTGACCACAATGGGAGAATGCACAAACGGATTCGTAAACCGAACCAACAAAATCTCACACGACAGCTAGGATTCACCTCGTGTCTATTTGGGATAAATGAAAATTTTCAAAGGATTCAAAATCCATGAGAAATGGCCATCAGAAAAACCAAAATCTCTGACGAAAGCTCGTTGGTAGGAAACTGGCTGTCGAAAATGGCCTTTTTTTGTAGTGAATTTATTATTCAAAAGATACGCCCAACACGGGTTTGCTAATTAATTAATCCGCATTATTCTAACATTAGCTTGCTGCTTCGGGTATTCTTGGGGTTTACTAGTTAATCTTTTTAGAACACGTATGCAATTTCGATTGTCCTAGGTTTCTTTTAAATTTCTTAGGGAAAATGTTCCTAACTTCAATATAAATGGATTCTTTCCAAACTGGCATATGTTTGTTTACCGTTATTATTCGAATATCCAGATACTTTAAACCATATATTTATTATAATTTAAACTAACACCAAAGCCACTTGGCCTTCAACACTGCAAGATGCAACGCACCAAGGCGGTAATTGCTCTTTCTATAAACAAAATCTTAAAGCAACAAACAAAAATAGACATAAGAAAAGATGAAGTTGAATAAGCACGTCAATAGACAACATATCAAATCTAAAGGATTAATTCATGTATCTGCAGGTTCCTTTTTCTCTGATATTCATGTATCTAATTAAGTACCTTCATGCATCATAAATATTAAACAATACGGCGCACCTTCAAATGCGAAAGTGGGGATTAATAAAATGTCATAGACCATAGTAGGCCCTAATTCAGGTTTAAGCAAGTGGCTCATTATTTATCTGCAAGTCGATTCGTTTCACTGCAATAAATATTTAATTTGAACGCTCTCGTACGAGCACAGGTTTTTTATTTTTATTTATTGGGTATTCCTTTTTTATTGATGTAGATTGTAGAGTGACTGGATTCACGAATACAATTGCATCACCAATGGATAATGATTAACGGAACCAACAAGAAGACAAGAACAATTTCACTAGATCCTCTGGCTGCTCCGCTGGCAATAGAAACAATTATACAAAATTCAAAACCTTAAAATTTCGTGACACGGACACAATGCTGCGCATATGGTTCTATTCAAATGGTCTTTAATTAAAATGTTTCGAAGTTTCGACAAGTTCATTGTACCTGGATTGTGTTGTGTCGAGGGTTTTCAATTCAATTATATCTCATACATACATACATACATATATATATATATATATATATATATATATATATATATATATATACTTTGTTCGTGTCTTTGAATATATTTATTGGTTTTAAGAAGTATTGGTACTATAATAAATTAATTACACAACTGCTAGCCGCCAGTCTTCCACATAAAAGTTAAGATCGTTGGAGCTTTACCAAAATACTAAGATGCAATAAAAAATATGTATTTTGAGATCGGGAAAATTCTAGAAACACGACTAATCTGGTCAATAAACATCACAATCAGGCTTTGGACTATTGACTACTTTTTCAAAAAAAGAAATAGGT
The DNA here is from genome assembly GCA_007407185.1 of Glycine tomentella. Taxonomy (NCBI): domain Eukaryota; kingdom Viridiplantae; phylum Streptophyta; class Magnoliopsida; order Fabales; family Fabaceae; genus Glycine; species Glycine tomentella. The sequence goes on from PYAF01001756.1 coordinate 365,910, forward strand.
ACTATACCTTACTTTATTTAAGAGAAGAAAAAAAAAGTCTGGGACCTGATTAGTGGTTTTGAGAACTAGCTTATACTTCCTTTGGATGTTGACAAAAAGAAGAAAGATTGAAAGAAGATAAAAAAAATAATACAGACGGACTAATTTATTTTGTTAGGAAAACAATTTTAATTTTTTAAGATGTTTTGGTAAAGATAAATTTTATTCTTATCATTTATATTTAGGATATTATCAGTTTGATTTTAAGATTATGATAATGCAAGTATATAAAATTAAGAGAGTCCTTGTAAAAAGAGAAGAGACATCACTCAACAGAGAGGGGGTCAATCGTATAATTGGGAGGAATGGATTTGGTGAAATGTTCTTGGACATAGACAAAAGGTGTCAAACTAGGTTAAATTTGTGTTTTTTCATTGTTCCATTTATGGTGTGGGTTTGAGTGTGCTTCATAATTTTGTTATGTACATGGAGGTTTTCCCAAAGTGGAAAAACTAGTGATTGTGCAACCTGGTGATTAGTAGACGAGAATTGAAGCTTGATGAAACTCATGATAGATTCATGTAAAATTCTAGTGTTGAAAGCATTGGGGATGTGGAAGTCATATGGTGTGTCCTGATGATAGTGTGCAAGTATAATAAGTGTCATCATCCAATACTCGTAAAAGAATATTGAGATAAAAGATATGACACAAAATATACCAAAGTTTGCCAATGTAGAAGCATGATTGAAGATAGTTATGACAAACTTCCATCGCAACAAGAGTTAAAGATATTAATGGTTGAATTTGGAAATTTTAATCAAAGGAAGGAATTGTTTGGGAACAATTAAAATTTGCTAATTTCAAATCTTAATTTAAGATGCTAATTGTTTAGGTAAATATAAGAATATTATTCATATGATTTAAATTTGACATATTATCAGTTTGATTTTAAGATTAGGATGTGGCATGTATACCTTGTGACAATTCATTATTTTTTTATTCATTATTGATATAAAGTATCTACCAACTTTGTAATAACTAAGAATAGATCTAGAAGGAGATAGATAATTAAGGACGTGACTTTCTCCTCCCTTAAAATTTTTCATGTATATGCATATATTTTTAAGTTAATTAGTGTAAAATTATATAAGAAATTTTATACGTTGTTATTATAATAATGGTTAAGGTTAATTAGTACAAAATTGTGTAAATTAGTTTTTTGTTGTTTTATTGCAATGATTAAAGTGATAATTAGTGTAAAATTGTGTAAAACTAGTTGTGTGTTTATTGTTATTAGATGAGTATGATACTTGTAATTTTTATCATTATAAAAGTAAAATTAATTTAATTTGTGATATTATTAACGAAGTAATTTTATACTATTTTGTAATGAAATATATTTAGTAAATTAATTTAATATATTTATTTATAAAAGACACTAATATTATTATAAACATATTAATGAACCAAATTTTCATAAATGAAATCATGAAACATAGAATTAAAATATTATTTTATAATAATTATACTTAAATTAATTTTTAGTATAAAAATTTTAACTTGTGGTTTCTTCCATAAAAAATTTAAATCTGACTCAGTTTATGATATTAATAATGAAGTAATTAAAACCGGCTATGTAATAAAAGTATACTTAATAAACATTTAATATTTTTATTATATATTTAAAAGTTAACATTATTATATAAATATTCATATAGAAAATTTTAGTATATGAATTTATTAAACATAAAGTCAAAATAATATTTTATAATAAATACATTACTAATTAAATTTAAATCAATGTTTGTTTAAAAATTTTGACTTTATTATATAATTAACTAATTAGATTTAAATTAATATTTATTTAACAATTTCAACTTCATAATAATTATTTTTGTCAACAAAAAAATGTAAAAAAGAAAAAGAAAAAATATAAATAGAAACATAATAATAAAAGAATTTAAATATAAAATATAAAAAATAACATAAAGAGAAAAATAAAAAAGGAAGGAAGGAAGAAAAATAGCTGAGGAAAAGAAAAAAGAAAAAGGAAGGCAAAGGGGAAGGATGAGAGAACGTGGGAGTGAAAATAGCTGAAGAAAGAAAAAAGGAAAAAGGAAGAAAAAAAAAAAAAAACAGAAGAAATAGAGAGGAAAGAGCGTGAGAGAACTGAGCGAAAAAATGAGGACAAGAGAGCGGGAAAGGTATTTGATTAGTAAGGAACACGTGGTCTGGCATGGGGGCTTTTAGTTTAAGTTTCTCATAATAGGTAGAAGTAAATATTTATTTATTTCAATTTAACTTAAAATACATCATAACTTAATTTGCTAAAGAATCTTTATATATATAAAGTTGGATACAATAATCTCTATTTTCCCTCCTAAAGTAAGGAATTTTTGATAATTTTTTCAAATCTTTAAATATTTGAAATCAAAACTGAAATAAAAAAAATTCAAATCACAAAATTATTTATCATTACCAAAAAATTATCTGCCATCAATCATGTTCTTGTTGTAGAATATTATCGATTAAGCAAATTATTTTCCTCGAGACTATTCAGAGAAAGAAGTCTTAATCGAAAAAAAAGAAATGATTCGAAAATATAGTTGCTGTACAAAGAATTTTCATTGTCCCCACTCACCCCACAATATCTTTGCTGGGGACATTGACATGTCTTTAATAATTGCATCTATAAGAGTCCCACATATAAGTGCAATGGAGCATTTTGTCGTTGCATGTCTGTACATTAAACGCTTCCATACTCTAGTTCACGTGTATATATATATATATATATATATATATATATATATATATATATATATATATATATATATATATCAACTGCAAAACGATTATTTAAGTTAATAACTAATGATTTCGAATTTTTTGAATATAAATAATATTTGGAAAAAAATTTGTCGCAATAATAATCTTAAAAGGCTTGGACGGGATTCAATCCCATAGAACCGTAGAACTTGTGGACTAAAAAGAATTAAACGTTTCCAATTCATTGTCATGCATTGCATTTTGGGATCTTGATCCTTTCCATAAATTGCTTGGTGCGGCTGTTGAAGAAAGTTTATTTTTTTGCATATTATCTATATACTCTGTATTTTGGTAGGGCTGGTATGAGGATCATATTAATATAGATCAGTTCATGCATGTTTGGTAACCTGTAAGGAGTAGTACAGAGATAAAATAATCGTAAGTCAATTAAAAATTAATAATAAAATTTTAATAATTTCACAATTTATTTTACTTATTTATATATCTAATATCTAATTTAGTCTTGTTAGACTAATACACTTTAGAGTACTCCCTCTCCTCTCATCTTAATAAAGTTTTTATACAAAAAATCTAACTTATTAAAAATTGAAATCTAAAATTATACTTTTATCTTTTATAATATATTCACTCACTTTAAAATAATTAAATTTTATCAATGACAAGTTTGCTTAAATATGCAGCTAAGTGAATTCGTATGTAAATCATCCTGCATGTTTGTTTTTATTATTTTGATATATCAGATTTATAGTGTTTATCCTTGTATATACTCGTTCCCTTTGTACCTTTAGCACATCTTGTGCTGCTAATAATACATATTCATTGTTGATAAAAAAAATTCATATAATTTGACGACATGAGTCAACTCTTTTTATCTATGACCATGAAAATGTATTAATAAATGTTTATATTATCAACATATAAGAATTACAAATTTTTCGAATAAACTTTAAAATCCCTCCCCAAGTACCCTACAAACTCAAGTTTCTTATTTAAGAGTTACAAGGAATTATAACAATCTCACTTGTAAGAGATTCGATCTCTTACATATGCATGCATCTCTTAGACTCGAATCTCTTTTCCTTGGTACATGATTCCGTCTTTCCTTGGTACATGCTTTTATGGTTAGGATGATACTTCTCATTTCAATTACCTTTTTTATAATGATGATGAATGACTTAAGAATTGGATAAACATTGATTATTGATTTTTTTGACTGCATAAGTATTGATTAATTACTTCTTACAAATTTTGAAAATTTATAATTGACATTCCCAATATGTAATGGTTGGTCTAGTAGTGAAGGAAGAAGAAAAGGAAAAGGACACTGAAGGTTCAAATTTTTTAGTTAACAAAAAACTAACAATACTAACCATTAATATTTATCAATAAAAAAAAACATACACATTGTACTTGCAAAATAGATGGTTGTGGCTCAAGCACTTGTAGGCACGCACGTTGATGAACGTCCATTACTAAAAAATAATGAATTAGTGATCAAATTTAATGAAAAATATATATTTTTTCATAAGTAATTTTAGGGTCACTAAATTTTAGTGACGATTTTTTTTTAAAAAAAAAAACTTATTTAGATTCCCTTGTCATTAATTTTAATTTTTTTAGTAATATTCATGTTCAACGATCGGCCATATATAGCTCACATTCTCCCGCATACATTTGCACTTTCTAGCTATGGAACTCATGCCCTTCATTTTCCACAGGTGTTGGATAAAAAAACTTTGATAATTGATACCATCTCAAGATTCAAAGTTAATTTCTCCATATACAAAGAAGGGGAAGAACATGAAACTGAGAGATGGATAGGCAAAGAACACAAAGAATGTAATTCCATTATTCGAATATATGATACAGAGAGAAAATACAACCCCAGTTAAAAAACAAGAAGATATAATACAACCCGCGAATTATAGGATGGGAACTAACATATAAAATAGATAACTATAACGTAACATAATTGAATGACAATTTAGTTACAACTTCCAATCTAATTAACAATTAACAAAACAAGACAACTAAATGGCAACATTAGGTTAGCATGAATGATCTCTGTGTTGCAAGCTCTAAACCTTGCACATGTTGGCCTTTGTTTGATGACAAAATTCCCCCACCATTTCATAAAAATGTCACCATGATTATCCTTTGATCTATTAGGAAAAAGGTACAGCATACCGATGAAGATGTGTAATTCCGATTCTCCTTCACTAATGGAGAAAATTCGTCAACTTATACCTTATTCCTTTAATTTATATGATTACTATATGGAGAAAGCTAGAATGCCATTAATTAGCAATTTGATCTTTAATTATCTTATCTTGGGGGAATATTTGAAGGTTTCATGTTTATTTCCGCGTTGTTGTGTACTTATGGCACACATTATCATTTGGGTCCGTTGTTCGTGGGATGTAATGCTTCTCTCCCGAATTAATTAATTATATGATCCAAAGTGTTTATATCCTTTTTTTAGTAGTTCTTTTTGTTAAGAATTTTATTTTACACTCACTTGTCCCTTGTTTGCCGGATATATTTGTTTTTCTTAGTGGATCTAAATGCATTGTTCAAGTTGGCAATAAGAATTTGGACAAACATCAGAAAATGTATGGGTGTGAACATAAAAGAAATCAACAGCACACCCAATGCTTAGCAAATACCCTTTACCAAAACAAGGATATTAAATTTCTATGTCGCTTATTATTCTCACAACTGAGTTCTTACAATAATAACAAATGCCCAATCTCATTTCCAAGAACTTTGATCAGCTACAAAAACAAAGCAAACAAAATATTAAATAAAATCAACAACAATTTTTGCATTTTATTTCAGCAACCTGGTTGGTTGGCTTGTGTTATGTTTCACTTATAGAAGTGTCTGTTATCTTGCATCTGAAGGAGTTCCTCGAGCAACTTATTATCCAAGTACTCCAACTCAAAAGTATCATCAAGATCACCACCTTGCATTATTTCTCCAGGTCTCACAAGGTGGTTATCACCACCACCAGAATAATTAGAAGTGGAAGAAGAAGAATAAGAAGGAGGAGGCACAGTTAGAGGCATAGGCAAAGAAGAGTTTGGATTATGAGATTGGTACTCATTTGGGAAGTTGAGAATTGCTCTATGACCACGAAAATGAAAAGCAGCAGCATCATAAGCTCGTGCAGCTTGTTCCGCAGTGTCAAATGTTCCAAGCCATATCCTTGTCCCTTTCCTCGTAGGGTCACGAATCTCTGCTGCAAACTTGCCCCATGGCCTTCTTCTAATCCCTCTATACCGAACCTCACCATTCCCATTTGAAACAGATGATCTTCCACCCTCCATTGTTCTTCTCGTAGAACCACAAAAACTATAGAATTGAAAGAAAGAAAGAAGGAGAAAATGTTGCTAAGTTATTATTATGTGTTAGATATTATGATTACTATGTCTTCTAGCTAGCTAAGTTGAGGAAGGTGTTATATTGGATGGGGCTGATATGGATATGTGATAACACCATTATATATTATTTATGTATGCGTGCGTTCTTGGTATGAGGCTTGACCACAGGGTCGTATGTGACGGTTTGAAATTCAAATTAAATATATTCTGTAAACCATAATATTAATTTTTAGTGTGTTGAAGTTGACCTTTCTAAGAATATAAAAGATAGGTGCATGTATGACGATGGCCAAGCGCAACGCAGGGCTTATTCGCACTTGTCGTGTTGCTATGGCCGCGCACGTGGGTGCATCAATGTACATGATATATATATATATTTTTTTTATGAAAATAAATTCACGGATTTAACTCATCTAGGTGATAAGTATTATATGCATATAGATTATAAAATATCAATCAAAATACATAATTTAAAAGGTATAAATCTCATTTTTCAACTCTCTCAATTAGTCATTCTTAATAGTCTCTCTATATTTAGATGTGCATTTCACACACTACTTAAGCAACTAATTAACTAAAACATTCTCTCAACCACCTCAAAATGATGCTCATTTTTTTATATCTTTGATTTTGTTAATTATTTATTCCTTTTAATATATTATCTTTTATCTTTTATTTCTAAACTGAACTTTAATAGTTTTTTAAACTGTTTAGAATTGGAAAAAAAATTATATCTCAATTTAAATTGTTTACCATAACTTTAAAATATTATTTATATATTTGAAAATATTTCTTTATTATAATCTAATTTATATATTAAAATATTTATATAGTATAAAATTTAATTGTATAAAAATAAATCTTTATGATATGTAATGCAAGAGTTAAAATATTGATTATATTATAATTTTCATTGCAGTCTTAACACTGTTATTAATTCCTTAAACCGTCTAAAGAAGACCTTATCTATTAAAGTTTCTTCTCTCAAACAAGTTGCAACACTCAACCACTAAGAAATACGATGCATTTAATGTAAAACAGTAGAAGTCTTACATTCAAAGGGGCAATAAAAGTCACTGTCCACCAACATCGCAGACAGATAATTGATTGAGACCATTCTCATACATAACAAATTTACTATATATTTTTCAAAAGAAAAAAATATAGTAACGTTTTTTTCAAAAAAATAGCAACGTTTGATAAATATATTAAAATAAGACTAAAAATAATATATATATATATATATGAGAATTATTTTATAATTAAATACATTACGAAACATAATAAATAAACAGAACATAAAGTTAAAAATAATATATTCTGTTTTACTAAAAAAATTAAAAATAAAGCAAGAGTTGCAAAACAAAACATTTTATTTCATTTATCTATGCGGAGATGACAACGCTGTGACATAACTAATATAGTTATTTAGAGTCGCCACTTAAGAGTTTAGATAAAGTGAGTTTTGAATGTCAGTGGTAGCCAAAACACAAAAGAAAGGTAGCAAGTTACCAGAAAGAATCCTTTGATAATTTTATGTGGTTAAGTAGGGATTGTATCATGGTCAAGTAAATCCAGTGGGAATATTTTAACATATATATTGCTGCCTATTCAATTTCATCAATCTTTTGACTTAATATTCGTTATAGGTACTATATATATATATATAAAATTGAACACTTTTCTTTACGGCATAATTAATTATTTAATTTAATTACTTGCAATATCGTCCAATCTAGCTTTGGCTGATGTTCAGATGACGCTTTACTAAGGTAACAATTAATCTTTTATGTGGCTGAGCTGTTTGCCTCCACATATATCGTAATAGAAAGACACGAAAGTGATTCGACGGGAATATTTTGATTAATATATTGCTGCCTCTATTGTATGGACTATGGAGTACGTGTGCGATGCGTCCCATTGATCTTATGTGGCTTGAAATTGATTTTGATCAGTTCCAATTTTATAGGTATAGTGTATATATTTTTTTATAATAGATTGGAATTATATTTTAGGTCATTTTAATATGATTTGTTTTATCTGCAAAAGGTTAATTAGTTTGTTAATTGTCAGGGTCAAGGTTCAAACTTACTGATGATGTTTTCTACTCTCCCTTCTTTCATCATTATTAAGTCATTCTTGTAACTCTTTCACTTCAATGAATTTATTATTTTATATTTTTAAATACATTTTTAAAAAGAAAAAATGTTAAGTATTTAATGTAAAACATTTCACATAATTATCCAATTACAATCTATAATATATGATAAATTTGTTAACTTTTAAAATAATTATTTTAAATTAATTCAAACAATGATTTATAATGAAATAACAGTATAAAATAATATTGTAAAATTGTTTTACAATGTTAATGTATAAATATTAAATTTTTTATAAAATATTATATATTAATATATTTTTAATTTAATAAATAATATTTTGCAGAATATCATATTAATTAATGCATGTTGATATTATTTATGTTGAAATATATATTATATAATATATCTTAAATTAAGTTTGATATGTATTTTATTCTAAGATTTAATTATATAATGTTAAAATTGATATATTAGTACTATTGAGGCAACTAATCCAGCCTGCGCCCAACCTAGTCGAGTATTTGTCCAATAGGCTGTTATGGAAGGGACTGCTTTTGATTTTCAGAGACAATCTCAAAGCCAGGCAGTAGGTTTTGTTTTTGTGCGTAGGCAGATTGAAGATAGCCACGTTTTGAATGCGGAAGACCAGAATGATAAACATTCCAGCTCGCACAGTCTCCCTAGAGATTCAACAGAGGAAGACATGGTGGTTCCAGAATCAATTGACCTGTAAGAAAATTCTCGTAAAGGGACTTCCCTTACCATTGACCTTGCCCCTTTCAAGAATATTATTAATCAGTACTACATTAATAAATAAAGTTGGTCTGGTACTGTCTCATAAATTATTAGATCAAGTTTAGATTCAAACAAATCTCTATCAAAATTATAGGTCAAGTAATTAAATTTGAGCTCAATTCTACTTTTTTGTGTGAATCAGATGGGCTAACGCCCCAAGAGAGAAAAATTGAAGTTCCAGAGGAAAAACAGTTGCAGAAACATATGTTAATACAACAAGAGAGATAAAAGCCAAATAAAATCAAACACCCTCTGACATCTATGTAAAGATTGACCATAATTTGTCAATAGGTCAGCAACTTGCATTCGCTTCGCGCAAGGTATGAGACCATAGTAAAATCCCTCCAATGCAAGTGAAATGAAGAATCCGTTGAACCATATCAAAAACCACATGTAATTCAGAACAGTTGTGAATTCAAAAATTAAAAAATTAATCACCACCTGAGAATCAGATTCCATTGTCTGAATCCTCTACTCCAAGCAATTTCAATACCGAAAAAACGGGGGAGATATGATTTTTTTTTTTTTAAATTTCAAATTTCCATTATAAGCTTCTATCAAGACACCACATAATTGCAACAAAATAATTTATTAGTGATTAAATTTAATGACGAATATACAATATTCGTCTAAGCGTCAATAAAACTTTAGTGATGAATTTTTAAAATCTGCATATGAATTGATTCATCATTGAAGTTAACTTTTTTTAAGCACTTTAAAACAATTATGATTTAGTGTTCGTCTTCATAAAAACAGAATGTGAACTATGCTTGAAGGATGATGAAGGACTTGAAGATCTTTTGAATTTTGATGATTGAACTCCTCACACTAGGTGCGATGGTTTGATGTAATTTTTTGCTTATATGTGTGTGATGTCTTTTAAAGTTTTTATTTTTCAAAAAAAAAATGTATAGCTTTTAAAACAAACAATAGTAGAAAGGATCCCAGTTAAGTTAACACTCTTGTTATTGATGCTGGAAAGCAACGCAAACCAATAATATATTCCAATAGAAAAAAAAAAAAAAAAAAAAAAAAAAAA
>PYAF01001756.1:376095-386872 GCA_007407185.1 Glycine tomentella
GACTTACGCTAAGCCAATGCTAATTCCACATTTAATATTGACTTTTTCTTACCATTACATTTAACATTGACTTTTGCACTACAGATTTGAATTTTGACCAGCTTTATTTTTGCAGTTACTATTATGGGTTACACTAATTATTACATCTTTCAATAGTGTTTTTGTAAAGAATTTCATCCTAAAACCTATTGTTGAATTGATTCTTTTCTGTTAAATCGATTTTATCTACGAAATCTTGTATTAATATACATAAAAAACGACGTACGTAGAATATACTTTTAAAAAATATAAACATATGCATTCAGGTTACATATTTATAGTTGTTGATTTTTGACCCCAAAAGTCAAAATAGTATATATAATTATTATAATTAATCGATAAAAATTATATTTTAATTATTGATAGTGTATTAGCGACACACTCTTAATTAAAAAAATTAGCTAAAAAACAAATGCTGAAAATTAATAATATTAACATTTTCTCTCTTATTAGAATTGAAGAAGATAAATAGCAACTAGCTGAAAAGTCATCAAGTCGAAAGAGAAATATGATTAATTTTAAAAAAGGTTTAAATATGTTTTTGATATATGTAAGTTAACATTTTTTTTTATATTTTTGGTCCGAACAAGTTTATTTTTTTAATTTTAGTTTCTATAAATTGATGTTTTTCCAATTTTGATTTCTTTAAGTATTTTGTTTATTTTTAATCCTTGTAAATTTGTGCTTTTTTAATTTTAGACCTTTAAGATTCTAATAAGCAAAATATCTTACGGAGATCAAAATTAAAAAATCACAAATTTAAAAAGATTAAAAATAAACAATTTTTTTATAGAGACCAAAAACATATTTAAGTATCGCAAAAAATATTGAGGAAAATTTTGAAAGAACAATATAAATTAGGATAAATAGTCACTTTCACCCTTGAAAGTGTAATAGGACGACAATTTAGTCCTTGAAAAAATAAAAATTTTGATTTAGTTGCTAAATATGTAAAAAGTGAGACAATAGTAATTATGTCTTCAATTTAATATCAAATTGATCCCTAAACTTTTAAACTTAGTAATGTTAAACTTGTTCTCAAAAAATACAACTTAATGTCAAACTAGTACATGAACATTACAACTTAATGACAACATTGTCCACAAAACTTGACAAAACTTAATTGTCACACTTTTTACACATTTAAGAACTATAAATGAAAATTTATGCTTTTAATTTTAGAGACTAAATTGTCACCACTTTATACTTTCAGCAAAGAAAGGGACCATTTTTCTTATAAATTATTGACAAATTTAATATTACTAACTAAATTAACTAACCTTTTAAAAGATTAATTTAAGGGGGTACAACCTCCCAAAAATAAAAGGTTTAATTTCCCTTTTGGTCCTTCAAATATTATAATTGGTTGAGTTTGGTCTCTTTGGTTCTAATTGTGCAAATTAGGTACTTTAAGTATATCAGTTTGGGGCGAGGATGAATACCTTACTAAAAGTTGGTATATCAGTTTGGGGTGAGGATGGATACCTTGGTAAATATTATGATCAGAAGCGTGGGAATAATATTTTGAGGTAAAACCCTATAGTATGAGAAACCTGGTGATGATTAAAGCAAGTATAGTTATGAACTAGGAGGAAAACCCTGTTACATCTTAGCGGTGAACTACACCTTCCTACGTTTTTTAGAAAAACGTTTTGAGATGTTTGTTAGACATCTAATGGGTGTGTTGTTTGAAAAACCCAGTGTAAAAGTGATTTAATGTTTTAGATCTTGTTGAAAGTTTTGATTTATCTATGTTTTTATGTGATTGAAAGCTCATTGGAAAATGGATTAAAATGTGGTTTATGTTTTAAAACTTGTTGAAAGTTTAAGTTCAACCCTTTTGTGTTTTGAAATCTCTCTTTTGAAAAATGGAATTGCATGCTTTATGACAAAATGAGTTTAACCTTCATAAAGTTGTTTGATTCATGTTTTGGAAAGGAAAAAGATTAGTGGTAAAGATCATAGTTTTATGCAAAAAGTTACAAAGTAGTAGCAAGATGGAAAATTAGTTAAGGACATTCTATTTATAAGGATTAAGGTTGGGGAATCTGGATGAATCACTTAGTAAAAAGGGACTACTTGACCAAATAAAAGACCACAAAGGAAAGCATCACTATGGACTTTATCACACACCTATCTGGATCAACTAGAGGATTGTGATTCTATATGGGTGTTTGCCAATAGGTTAACGAAGTGTGCTCACTTCTTACTTTTTTAACATGAGTTATCGATTGGATAAGATGACTCAGTTGTACATCAAAGAGATAGTACAGTTGCATGGAGTGTCTTCTAGCATTATTTCTGACCAAGATCCGAGTTTACCTCAAGGTTTTTGGTGGAGTTTACGAGAGGCTTTAAGGACAAAGTTGAGACTTAATTAGTTCGACTTATCAACCACAGACGGATCGACAATCCGACAGGACGATCCAATCATTAAAGGATTTGTTAGGAGCCAGTGTCTTGGATCACCTTGAGAGTTGGGATGAGGTTCTACATTTTATGGAATTTACCTACAACAACAGTTATCATCCTAATATTGGTATGGCATCGTTTGAAGTGTTGTATGGTAGGAGGTGTAGGACACCTCTCTGTTCATATCAAGATGGTATGAACATGATCGTGAGGCCAGAGACCTTACAATGAACTATAGAGAAGATCAAGTTGATTCAAGAAAGGATGAAAGCATCACAGAGTCAATAAAATCCTTATGCGAATAAGTGGCGAAGACTACTAGAGTTTGAAATGGATGATCATGTATTCGTGAGGGTTACACCTACAATAGGTGTAGAAAGGGAAATCAAGTCCAATAAGCTTACTCTGAAGTTCCTTGGACCTTATCGAATTCTCAGGCATGTAAGTCCTATGACTTATGCGATGGTTTTGCCACCTTTCTTAGCCAACCTACACAATGTATTTCATGTTTCACAATTGAGGAAGTATATTATGGATCCTACGCATGTTCTAGAACCGGACACGGTGCAAGTGTGTGAAGATTTGACCTACAAGACTCAACCCACAAGGATAGATGATCAAAGGATCAAATAACTTAGAGGTAAGACCATCAATTTGGTCAAGGTAGTATGGACGACACTACGGGAGGCACGACATGGAACGTTGAGGACAAGATGCGTGAGCAGTATCCGAGTCTATTCCCTAATAAGTGAATTTTCGAGGACGAAAATTTTCTTGTTGGGGAGTATCGTAACGTTGTGTTTTCGTAATTGGTTGTTTAAGTGATTTAATTAAATTGTAAGAATAATTAAATTTATATTTGACTGCCTATAATTAACTAATGATTGATGTGATGGTGTTTTACTTATATTTGTATGTGTTTAGCGAGTTTTTGGTGAGTTTGAGCCTGGAGAAAGATGAGCTTGTGATGGTTAGTGAAAGGCGTGTGAGTTTAGCATATACTTAGGTGTAGGAAAGAAAAACCTTTTTCAGCCCTACATTTTTCTAAAATCCTTTTTCATGCTGAAATTCTCTCTCTCAACACATTTTTCTTCACAATTCTCTTTTCTCCAAGAAACCACCATTAGAGAACCTTGAACTTTGGTATTGTTCAAAAAAGAAAGCTTATATCTCCTTTCTTTTTAGTGGTTGTTGACTGGCCTTAGGTGAGATAATCTCCCCTTCTTCCTCTCCTTGAGTTCGTTTTCATTTTCCCTAAACCAACCATGAACTTTCATGGAAAAGCTAGGTTTTAAGGGATTTTGATTCTGTTTTTTGGTTAGCTTTGGAGTTGAGTTGATGTTGGTATAGTGAGGTTTTTGTGAGATTAAAGGAAAGTTTCTCACTTGGACCCAAAGCTCACTCCTTTTTTCCTTTCTTCTTTAAAGAGTCATCATCTTGGTTTTATGTAGGTAAGGGAAGTTTTATCCTTTTCTATGCTTAGGTTGTTGTGAATTGGTTTCCAGGTTCATGAAAAATAAACCATGTTGTTAAAAAAAATGGAAGTTTGAGCATTTGAGCTTTTGAGTTTTAAAATTTGGGTTGAGATTCGATCCTTTGACATTTATTTATGTTTTGTCTTGGTGGAGACTGACTTAGGGTTTATATATCTTCATGAATCTGTTGCATTTATTCCCTAAATTGGACCCTTGAGTTTTGTTTGAAAATTTGTTTATGATGTGTGATGATGTAGTGTTTTGGAACACACATATCTTTATGTTTTACGACTTGATGATCTTTTATGGATGAAGTTTATATGACATGCTTGTATTCATGAAAAAAAAAGTTACATATATTTTCATTAATTAAACTAATTCAAAAGTTTTAAAGGGGATAAAAATGAATCTTTCTACATTAAAGCCTTAGTAGTTTATGTAATGACATTTGGGGTCGTTACAAGCATGACTTAATTGAACTTTTGATTTCTTTCAATTATGATACCAAAGGGATGAAAAGTTTAAAAATAAGTCACATTACTTTATGTTGGAAAAATTATTCAACAAAAAATTGACGGAAAAAAATCAAATTTGCATTACTAATATTACAATAACTAGAGAACATAATTCACATAATTTTTTTTTGAAAGGTCCTAATTCACATAATTAAAATTTGATTGACCAAAATAACATAGTTACGATATTTTGGTAGATGAAAAATCCAATTAAGCCAAAAATTAAAAAAAAAAAGGATCTTACCGACATTTTTTATATATATGCATCAACTTACGTATCTCGAAGCTCATTCTGATCATGGTTCTATCTCCTCCCTCCTTCACAAATAATGCGAGGAGATACATTATACATTCAACAAAGGCTTCTATTTGTTATTCTTATTGACTTTGAACTTTGAAATTGAATCCAGACGATCTGGTGGACCAGCTGATCCTTGTCTGAAGCAATTGTTAAATGATAAACCATCCGTCCTTATCAGTGAAATGAAATGTCAAATATGTTCGTTGGTGACAATGCAAGTTGTAGAGATCATAAATGCAAAGATGCATGTATCTTCTTCCGTTTATAAACAATGCCAAACATTCAATAGCAGCAAGTGGCAGATGCTTTATTACTAGTTGCTGATCATAGATGCCCAACAAAAAAAGTTTCAATCATTCATATGTATATCAATCGTCTGCATTCTCTTAATTTTTTTAAAATCATTTAAACAGTATCCATTTGAATCTTTTTCATCTTTTGATCATAGATATAATGATTAAAAAGAAGAGTGTTGATTTTCCTATATATTACTTTTGTCTCCCAGAAAAACCATATTTTAAAATACCTCACATCAGAAGATTTGATGGTTAATTAAATTTCTTTCTAGCAACATCTATCTCATGGTTAAAACTTGTAGAACTTTATACAGTAATATCAATTTTCATGTGCAGAAAATGATATTTAACAAAGGTTTGACATAATACAGTGTTAATTAACTCGTATATATAACTTATAAGAAAAATAAAATTAACTCATATATATCCCCTTGGAGCTACGGGGAAAACAGGGCACGCTGGCGGCTGATGTGACATGTAGCATGTGTTTTGGGTCCCAACTGTTTAGGGCAAGGAAATTGGAATTAACTAATTTAGATAAAGACAGAGGCAGGTTCTTCGAACGGAAATGTCATGCAGACACTGTAGTGCACTGTGCACTCAACCATATTCTCATCATATGGAGTGAAGTCATATGAATATAATGTTACATTATGTACCTCTTAATTTAAAGTAATTATAAAAATGTTAATTTAGTCTTCTAGAACTATGCACATTATTATATTAGTTTTAGAAAGATATTTGTTTTCAAATTTATTTCATAAATATTTATATTATTTAATTTTGACAGGAATAGTTCTATTATTATTATTATTATTATGTTAGTCCTTTTTGAATTTTTTCATTTAATTAGTCACTAAAAAATTAAGATAAGATGGGTTTTTGGCATTTTAAATTTTATGAATGTGGAACTAGTTTCCAAAAAAAAAAAAAAACATTCTATTTCAGTCCTTCAAAATGTAAAACCTATAACATACTTTACCAAAAACTTAATATATTATAAAATTAGTTTTTAAACATATAAAATGTTACCACTTTTAAATGGCAAGTGTAATAATACATACAAATATGAAGGACCAAATTAAAGAATTTACACTAATTACTAATGTTAAACTGATAGATAAAATATTTGAATAGTTCTGTTTTATTGTTTTAAGATTTAAATATATTTTTGTCTATATAAAATGAGATAGTTTTAATTTTGATCCCAGTAAAAAAAAAATTGTTTTTCATTCCTCTGAAATTTAAAATGACTGTTTTTTGTTTTTAAATGGGTTACTTTAGTTTCAGTCCGAGTGAAAAAAATATTTGATTTTCATCCCTCCAAAATCTCAATTTTCAATTTTTTATCCCTAAAATTCATTTCAAGATCGATAAATAACACTCATTTTAGACATAGAAAACAATTTAAAGGTATCGCTTGCTAACATTGTACTGTATATACTAGTGAATGTTTCCTGGAATGATCACTTTACCTTCCGTTAAACACAAAAAATTAATGAGTAACATGTATGCACCAAAAATAATGGATTTATATTTTTGAGGACTAAAAATTACAATAATTAAAATAAAAACTAGCTCATTTTATAAATATTACATGTTTAACTCTTTTTTTAATAACTTCCTTCTATGTTATAAAATATTCATATAATTAGAATTTCTTAAACATTATTAAGAATTACTTTCATAAGCTTTATTTCAACATTTAACATAATAAATATTTTATACTATGAAAAATGAAAAATAAAAGACATTGATCCTATAAAAAATAACTATCCTCTAATTGTTAATCATCATATATAACGGATGATAGTGATTAGTGATTAAGTTTTTTATTGATAAATATTTATTGATAATTGATAATTTTTTATTAGTAAAAATAATCAAATCACAATTTTTTATTAAATTAATCTTATAATTATGTGATTTGTGATTAGAAAAGAATGAAACGGGACATGAAAAACAAATTAATTCCCCAGTTCCTGGGCATATGATGAGATGGGGCTTGGTTTAGTTGCAACATTTGCTGTGTCACATTAGTGGTGTGTGTGTGTGTGTCAAGTGGTTGCAATGAATAGAAAGTCAGAAGTCAGTGTTGAGAGGTTTATGCAATGCGACAAAGCAGGTGAAAGAGAAAGCATGTGAGAGTGAGAGTGACACTGAGACAAACAGACAGAGTCTTGGTTACTAGGTCCTTCGACCGTTTAGCTTCGTTCTTCTGACTATGAATTCAACACTCGCGCGCGTACGTTGCTTCCTCTCCATCATTACAGGAGTCGCCAACCTATTGGTCCAACCAAATCCTTCTTCGCCCTCTCGAGTTGCCCACGTTTTTTTATTCTTTCTTTGACGCATGTGATTTTACCAATTAGTTCTAGTACCTTCAATTTTTTTAATTATGTTTATAAATTTATTATTATTACTATTTCTATTATTTAGATCCACCGGAGCAGGGTTATTTTGGTTTACTCCATTCTTTTGAATTTAAATTAAATACTTAATGAAAATTTTTACTGCTTATGTATATTTTACCTGACTTATATCGCCTCAAATTAAATAAATTATGTGGTGCAAATTTTGTTGTATTTAATTTATTTAATGAAAAAATTTGCATTTGATTCTTTGTACAAAATTAAATTTTCCTAATTAACAACAATAATATACTGTGAGTGAAATTTGTTTCTAATTCAGTAGGTTGAACAATCCTATCTAAGATACAAGAAGAAAAAAACTCATAAATCAATATTTTATTAAAGAACTTATTTAATTTAAAGAACTTGTCTTGTAAAAAATTAATAAAAATACATTTAAAATTAAAAAAAAAGTATTAAATATTTTGAAAGTCCTCAGAAGTAAAAGAACTTCTTTAAGGGTGGTTTAACATTTCCTTAGATCCTCAGGCCATACATAGGTCCGCTCTTTAATAGTACGGTTCAATAACATAAAAAATAGATATCCAAAGACATCCTCCTTGACCAAGATTCCAACTTCACCTTTAGTATAATTCATCTATTCATTTTTTTATTAATTCCATTTATTTTTCCATTATCCATGGATCTTTTTGGTCATCATGTTTCCTTCTTTTCAATGAGTATATAAAGGAGGCAAGCACCCCAAACATTTGTTCAAGCCCACAAAAGCATACCACACAGCCACACACATAAGAGGAGAGGGAAAGAAAGAAAAAAGCACAAAAACATAACAGCTGAATTTGGTGTCTAGTCTACATTAAGATTGTCAAGAGATGGATTTTGATTCATCTTTCTTCCAATGCCAAAACTTTAACTCTTCCTTTCTAAATTCCTCTGTTTGTGCAGAACCATTCTCTTGGGAGGACTTTCTTTTCTTCAATGAAGAAAACACCACCACCACCACCACCACCACCCTTAATTCCTTCACCATCACTGACCACTCCTCACAATCACAAATCAAGGAATCATCATCCTCAGATTATTCCAACACTTCGGGCTCCTTGGTCAGCACTGAGTCACAACTAGAAGTGTCATCCAATTTAACTCATGCAAGCCATCAACTCAAAGAAACACATGCATCACCACAACCACCAAAAGAAGGTAACAAAGACAAGAGACCCTTCAGAGGAGTGAGGAGAAGGCCATGGGGAAAATTTGCTGCTGAAATAAGAGACTCCACAAGAAATGGGGTTAGAGTTTGGATTGGCACATTTGACACAGCTGAAGCAGCAGCACTGGCTTATGACCAAGCTGCTTTGTCCACAAGAGGGTCCATGGCAGTGCTGAATTTCCCAGAAGAAGTGGTGAGGGAATCACTCAAAGACATGCAGAACAATAATAAGCCATCATTGGAAGATGGTTCCTCTCCAGTGTTGGCACTCAAGAGAAAACACACCATGAGGAGAAAATCCAAAGCCACTAACAAAAAAACCAAAAGGGACCATGGAATGGAGTTAGAAAATATTGTGCTTTCACAAAATGTGAATATTTCACAAAATGTGCTGGTCTTGGAGGACTTGGGTTCTGAGTACTTGGAGCAACTTCTCAGCTTGACTTCTTCTGATGATGATTTCCTTTGCTAGTAACTAATTAGTTTAATTTAATTAGGTAATTTCCGGCATTTGAATTTTTTCATTAATTAATTTAATTAGGTAAATTTGTTGTTGTTGGCATTCGGATTCGCCATTTTTCATCATCTCTCTCTTGGTTGGTGGTAATTTGTATTTTCCGGTGTCGTCATAAAGTAATGAGAGAGAGAGAGAGAAGAATGAATTAGGAGTCCAATTGTATAAACAAATGCCATCAAGAAAAAAAAAATCAAACAATTGATGTTGAAATTTCTGACCATGCTTTCTTGAGCTCGATGGAATTCTTAAATGAGGGCAGAGGGATGGAATCGTGATCGATGACATTGACTGCCACGTTTCATTTTTTTCCCTTAATTAAAATCTTCGTAATTAAAATGTTGGTTTAAATGTTTTTAGTCTTTAGAAAGTTAACAAATTTTGATTTTTGTCTCTAGCTATAATTTATTTTATATTTTTCATTTTTCTAAAGTTTAAAAATACTGTTTTGGAATCCTACTATAAAATAAGTGAATTTTATTTTAGTTCGAGTAAAATATTTTTCTTTAATTTTCATCTCTTCAAAATTTAAAATAATTAATTTTTTTGGATCTCTAACATTCATTTTGAGATAAGTAAATAATATTTATGTAAAATATT
Organism: Glycine tomentella; assembly: GCA_007407185.1. Lineage (NCBI taxonomy): Eukaryota > Viridiplantae > Streptophyta > Magnoliopsida > Fabales > Fabaceae > Glycine > Glycine tomentella. The sequence goes on from PYAF01001756.1 coordinate 385,830, forward strand.
TTTTTCAAAAAATAGAAGTATCACAAATGTTGACATTATACTAGATATCATCTGAAATGGTTATTTAATCTTTTGTTAAAAATATAAATATATAAGAGTGTTACATGATGTAGAGAAAAAAACATAATTATTTGAGATTTTTTTAAATAAAAAACATTATAATGACTAAAATCAAAACTTACTTATTATGTCGGGACTAAAATATATCTAAGCCCTTAAAATAATTAATTGAGAATTTTTCTAATCAATTCTTGTACGTACAAGAGAATTATGTTATCGACAAATTTGTTGGATAGTTTTGTATATTATAATAGTTTTGATGAAAATAAGTCTTGTATTAATGATAAGATGAGGAGTAATTAAATTATTTTTAATTAGAATCTTTGTCTTTTATTTTGATAAAAATTATGGGATAATTTTTTCATCTTGTCGGTCAGTCAGTCCAACCTATATTTTTTTCTAATATTTTGGTTTTTTTTCATTAGTTTTACTTAGTCAAATCTTATATGCTATAAAAGACAAAATTTCTTTTTTGTTATGCTCGTTTTTCTCTCACCTCTCTCTCTTTATATATACATGTATCTTTTTCTTTCTTCACCTTTTCCTCATCCTTTTAAGTCAAATCTTATATGCTAAAAATCACCCGTTTCTTTAATTCTTTAAATTTTGATTTTGAATATTTCTGTGGCAAGGAAATAGTTCGTAAAAGAATTAGGGAATTTTTTTTTTTAAAAAAAAACTATTTTGTATAGGAAACATAATTTGATTTAATAGGGGTATTAAAATGGGCTAAATCAGATTAGTTGACTGAAATAGCTCAATTAATTATGTAAGGTAGACTCTGAAAATTGAAACACAATATTAATTTAGTCTAACCTAACTAAAAAATTAGCTTCAACATTCAGGCTGGACTAACTATTGGCTTGATATAAATTATTTTTAACCGTTTTATACTTTTATAATTATTTAGAGATTTATTTATTTGAACTATTTTTTAAGTAATATAATTAAAAAATAATAAATAAAAGGGATAACTATAAAAA
>PYAF01001756.1:386972-427917 GCA_007407185.1 Glycine tomentella
TTATCGGATATTGACACGTAATATACTAATGTAAAAGTTTGAAGATATTATAATTTGATAGGAAATTAATTATTTTATATAAAGGGTATATAGATATTATTAAATTGACTGCAATTCTTTCCTCAACTTGTAATTTAATTGGTCCAGCTTAAAAATATATTAACCAATAATGGAACAATGTATACAATGATACTGATTTAAATTCATGCATCTATATATATAGAGGTGGAAAATTAGCCAATTACACCAATACAATGTATACAATAATATGATATAGGGAAAAAATGACAAGATAAAATTAATCATTTTATTTTAAATTAAAATCAACTTATCCATCGTAATTTTATTTAAAAATTCTCTCATCTAATTCTTCATAAAGTTAAAATGCATTGGGACATTTTAACTAATAAATTTTTTGATTATTTTATTTATTTGTTTTCTTATCGTATAAGTATTTGTCAAAAAACTGTTTAAACTAGATCTATAGCAAATTTTGATTGAGTGTGCGGAGGTTATTACTTTAGATTGTTTATAAATAATAAATAATATGAAATTGATCGATTGCTTCATTCATTACATTAGTGAATCTTTATTAAACCTAGTTTGAATAGTTTGGTAGGCTTGAATGGGCTGGGCTCATTAAACAAACATACAAAAATAGTAAAAATTGATGAAAGGATTATTTGGCAATTGCTATTTCTATTCCTCTGTTTTACTTACACACTACCCCTTCTCATTTGTTTTCCTAATTTACCATGTAAAACACACTTCCTCGTCTCTATTCTGATCCCACAACCAGAAACGTGCAATCTATCTAGATGCAAAATTGTCTTCATAATAATGAAGGCGAAAGAAACCAAATTCATGAAGAATGGAAAGAGAGACCCATATTCGATTATATCAGAAATGGGAACCTAAGGGAAGAAGTTGGAAACATTGAAGCCCTTAGCAATGAGGGCGAGAAGGCGCTTGAGGAGAGGAGATGGTGATTTCACGTCTTCGCTCAGAACTGCGGGATCATCATTGATTTTCTTTTTTCTTTTGATACATAATATCATTTCTTTTCTTTGTTAATCTCTCTGAATGGAATAAGCTATTTTCAATCTGTTTATTGTTTTGAAAGCTCAAACTATACTCGACAGGAGCTAGCTACAAGAGAGAGCCCATTGAATGTTTGAATACTCAGAAAAGCAAAAATAACATTAGAATTCGATACTGTAATGTTTTTCATCGTTTTGGATGAATTTCTCTCTTATTGAGGAATGTATTATGGAATTTTGTTTTTTCATATTAGAAGTGGTGCTAATTGTAGGAGCAAGGAATCAACCATGTACTCAACCACACAATCATCAAAGTGGAAATTCATGTGGGTCCCGCATGAGAAAGGGGTTTTAGGGTTTGAAAAATTAGTGAGTTTAAAAATAAGAGGAATGAAAAAAGGGTGGAGATTTCAAGGTTGGAGAGGTTTTTCTCAAATTGTTGTTGCAATTTTTAATGTTGGTATATTTGATTTTGTGGCTTAAATTTTCATTTAGCATGGAATTTAAAAGAAGGGTGAGCTTCAAGTTCAAGAGTGTATTAAAAACGAGTGTTTTTTTAGACAAGGAGAGTGTGTTTATTTGGGTAGTTTGTGAAAAATAATAGGAAGGGAAGTGCATAAGTTAAAACGGAGTGGAAATAAAAATTGCTGATTCTTTTTGTCGTTGTTCTTCTTTGGGCCTTGAATTTGTGCTTTTCTGTTCAGTTGCTTTTACCACCGTTTAGTGGACTAAAACACAGGAGCATAAAAACAGACGATAGAAGGAAAAAATAAAAAGAAAGCAAGAGATTATGTTTTAAATAAAACTTTACAGACTTAGGTCCGTTAAAAAAACTAAGTCCGTTATTATTCTCAAAAAAGAAAACACACCTAATAGATAATTTGTTTTAAGGTATCAGTCATTGTATTTATAATTTATAAATGAGTTTTTCTAGAATAAGGATATCTTATTATATATAATGTTTTTCTAATAATATCTAACTTTATTATTATACATCACTTGTTTTTTTTTAAAAAAATAAAATTATTATAAGCTATTTTCAATTTTTGATTTTGCATTAATATTTTTAAAATTTTTCAAATCTCAATTTTAATTAGTTTGAAAATTTTCATTTTGGTGCCAAATATCATTCACTTATTTTTCTCCCGGATTCATTTTTTTAATTATTCTTTGTAACTTGATGACTTGTATAATAATCATGGTTACTAAAAAAAAAAAAAAATTTACTGTAGCTGGCGCTAATAGCGTGAGATCTGACGCTGATAGCGTGGTACTGTAGCTGAAAGTCTGTTTTTTATGTTTTTGGCGCGAGTAGCGTCAGAAATGGCGCCGTTAGCGCCATAACTTGTTTTTTTGGCGTGATTAGTGCCAGATGTGGGGCCGGTAGCGCCAGAAGTGCCCTGGAAAACACATTTTCTCTGGATTTTGGCGCGGATAGCGCCAGAACTGGCGCGGTTAGCGCCAGAAGTGCTCCAGAAAGTGTATTTTCTATGGAAACTGGCGCGATTAGCGTCAGAACACGTCTGGGCCAGTATAAAAGCCATTTCACGCGATTTTTGAAGGCAAAAAGCTGGTTTCTTCTTCCTCCAACATTTTTCCTCCATTGAAAAGCCTTGAAGCTTCATACTTTCACCATAGATCACCAAAACACCTTTAACCTCTAATCTTGAGGAAAACATGTTGGGAGCTTAAATCCTTCATCAAAAACCTCTAAAAAGCTTTGATTAGAGAAATCCCTTTCTCAAGGGAAATCTGTAAAACTCGAGTTCGGTGAGGGACGACGTCGATTCATGGACACCCGAGCTTGGGAGAGTCATTCCTGAGCTTTCCTTGTCGTTATTGAGGTAAGAAACTCGAGTTTCACCGTTTAAATTGTGATTTGGAGTTTTAGGTGAATAGTGACCCACTTGTGCTAGAGTTGAAATTAGCCTTGGGTCCTTTAGAAAAGTGTGTTTAAAACGTTGTGGTGATGAAGGATTAGCTTTCAAATGTTAGTTTGGTGAACTTTGATTATGGGCTCTGACATATGCATGTGTGGTTGGTGTGTGTTGAGTCACTGGATACGTTATGTCATGCAAGAGCCTTGATATTGGTTTTGATGTGCCTGAGAGGCCATGTGAGCGGAGTTTTGTAGGTGAAATGGACCGTTCAAGCCTATGTGACTTCTTGAGTTAATGGGCCGTATAGAGCTTTGAGCTCTATGTGTTTGGCTTGCATTGAGTCTGTGACGACTCTAATACCTGGACAAGCTGAGATAGACGCTGAGGGTCTATGATATGCTAGTGACAGATAAACCTTAAATTAGATGACTTGAAGGTTATGGGAAGGATTAGTGTTTCCTCTCATTATAACAGTTGAAGACCGTTATTGATTGTTTGTTTGCATGCCTGGTGTAGAACGTGAGATTTTCACTGTTGGTGGTCGTGACCACGAAGCCGGGAGAGCCGGTATTGAGCTAAGAACAGGTAAGCTCTTCGTCCTTGGGAGTAATTCCCTTGCTTGTGTTCCACCATACCCAAGAAGGGTGATGATTATTGTATGACATGCATATTGAAAGTTGTGTGTTACTGCTTATTGAACCATGTGATTTATGAACACTGTGATAGTATTCTGTGACTGATGATGAACTAAATACTGTGATAGTATTGTATGATGTGATTTTATGAGATTATCTGGCCAGTAGAATAGGATACTATGGATCCCCTTGGAAATGTGCCTTTAAGTGAATGATCTTCCTTGGGAAAATTCATAGGTGTCCATGTAATTCCTGAGAGAATGTGCCTTCATTGGATGATCTTTCTCAGGTATGGGCAGGAAAAGTCCTGAGAGAATGTGCCCTTCAGTGGATGATCTTTCTTAGACAATGTGTTATGGTTTGATTGAATAGCTGTAACGAAAAAGGCTTAAGAGTATAAATGCTTATTTAATTCTAAGCGGAAGTGGAGGCACTGCGCAGCTGCTGCAGGAAGCTGAAGCCGAAATGAAGATGACCACAAGTGCACAAGGAAGATATATATATATATATATACCATTAGGAGTTCGGTTTACATTTGGGCCAATTTGCTTTCTATACCTTCTTTTTCGCCTTTTTACTCCTCTTGCTCATTTTTTTATTAAAAAATTGAACCTGTATTTTAATTTAAGTAGTTTCTATTTATATTCTCTTTTATTATTAATACATTTTACTTCTATTATCAACTTTAATACTTCAATTATTATTTTGAATTTTGAGTATATTTTTCTTAATCAAATAATGTTAGTTATATATTTATATATAATATAATTTTAAAATTTTTAATATAGACCGGATCAATTATGGCCCACTAATTGGGTCAATGACCCACTACCTCTACTGGGTCAATGATCGAACCGATTTTCACAACTATGGTTCAGAGTAATATCTCTGGACTAAGTTATTTCCGCTCAGGGCATGGAGACCATAAGGGCAATGAGTTATTTGCTTTAAGGGCTTTAGTTTTTTTTTTTACATTTTTAATATTTTTTTTGTTAATTTAAATTATTAAGTGATAAATTTTGTTAAGATAAATTATTTTTTTATTAATAAGACTAGATAATCTTAAGATATGAATGTAATGATTATCGTAAATCATTTAAGTAAAATTTTAATTTTATTTCAAAAAGTTAGAGAAATTTTTTTATATCTATTTGAGATTCAACCTTTCCTTCACCTAAAAAACTATTGAAATTAGTACAAAATTTAAATTTAATGAGTAAGTTTATGGTTGATATATAAAAAAAATATTTTGATAAAAAAATAATTGATTACAAGATCATACATTTAACAAAAAATTTATTTCATGTTGATATTTTGTATACATAAATTAATTTAAATCTTTAATAAAGATTCAATTTAAAATTTGAATAATATTTAAAATAAGAAATCACAAATTATTTTTAAAAATTTAACAAAGTATATTGAATTAAAATTTGAAGTAAATTTGATCTTAATAAATCTCATAATCTCTAAACACAACATTTTTTCACGATCAAAATTCATAAGACTAATTTTTTTTTTAAAAAAATAGAGTATTAGTTAAGAAAAAATTATTGACCTCACATATGTTAATTCTATTCACTAATCACTGTAATGAAACCTTGAAATATTCACAACTGTACAGACACGGTACGTAGTAATTGTTTATTTTGATATTAAACAGCCGTTTAAATATATTATTATCCTTGAATTGGATTAATGATTACTTCTCTATGATACTATATTTATCATCTAAATATACGCTTATATTAATTTGTTAGAAGCTATTTTGGACATTTACCATTGGAATTGGGCTTTTTCCATATCGAATGTTGGCAGGGAGGCCAACACGTTGCACTCTTCTTGGCTAATCATGGAGCTCGTAAGCGGCTTACGGGTTTACTTTGTCGCAGGAACCTATCCCACCTTTAGAAACTCTTCTTACGTTAATTAAGAGATAAGCTAATCTGTTTTGTAACCTCTCCAACAAAGCAAAAAATTATTTGAGGGTCTCGAGCACAATGTGACCAACGAATGAAAGGATTCGAAGAACTTTAAGTGTGATTGAGAGGAGAGGGTTAGTGTCGGAAAAAGTTACATGAGATTGAGAGAACAATGAGTGAGTGAGACGCGACAAATAACTTTCACCATTCAAAGACAATTTTGTAAAATCGTCTTTGTACAATCGATTCAACTACAACGATTTTCAAAACTTCATCGTTCAACTCACTTTTCAAATATGGCTTTTTGAATAATTGTCTTTAAACTCACAATTTTATGACGGTTATTCAAAAATCACCTTCCTTATTAATCCATCTATTTACTGGATTGTCATCGTGTTGTATTCTACATCAGTTTCTTGAACCTGTGTCGTTGTTGATGCGTTGCATAGGAAATATTTTTTTAGCAGTGAAAGGTAAAATAATAAATAAAACAAAATAGAATACTTCAAATTCAGTTTGTCGCATGCCAATAACAACCGTTATGTGTGTATTTTATTCAGTATGTGCGCTGAATTTGTTGAGCAGAGCCGCAGACGGTATGATCAATTTCTTTTTTTAAGTTCTAATGAAGTCAGCTTCATGTTCACTATATAGTTTAGAGATGTGCGTCATCTATCACTCATCAATAATATAAGTTTGAGTGGTCAATTGGTAGAAATATTTAAATTTGATTTTGTTTCTCTAATTGATCTAATTGCTTCATTGATGATAAGTGATTATTTATTTTTTATTTAAGTTGGTATAGGAAGATTTTTCAATAAGATTCTTCAATTAAATAAAATTTTTCAAACAAATAAGATGTTTGATGTTTGTAGAAAAAATATGTTTGCGTCTATTTATAAAAATAAGAAAAATATCCAGAATTGTTCTAACTATAGAGACATTAAGCTTATCAGTCATACTAGAGTTATTGAACATCATTTGAAGAGAGAGATCAAGGTTTCTGTAAATCAATTTGGATTTATGCCAGGAAGATGTATTATGGAAGTCCTTTTCTTGATGTGACAATTAATAGAAAGGTATCGAGAAAAGGAAAAAGACTTACATATGATATTCATAGATGTTGAGAAAGCATACGATAGAGTCCTAAAAATAGTTTTATGGTGGGCTCTTGATAAGAAAAAAAACATCATTAAAGTATGTAAATGCAATCAAGGATATGTATGATGAGACTACCACATGTGTGAAAGCTTATAATGGAACATCAAGTCATTTTCCTATCATAGTATGTGTACATCAAGGTTCTGCTCTTAGTATTTATCTCTTTGCCTTAATGATGGATGAACTAACAAAAGATATTCAAGAGCAAGTGTTGTGGTGTTTGGTTTTTGTAGACGATATTGTACTTTCTGATGAGACTAAAGATGATATTAATAAAAAAACTTGAATTGTGGAGAAACACTTTGGAGTCTAAAGGATTCATGTTAAGCCAGAGCAAGACTGAGTATATGAAGTGTAAGTTTTTGTAGGTAAGAGATGGTGATCAAGATCTCGTGCATCTACTTAGTCAAGAGCTACCCAAGAAAGATGTTTTTAGATACAGTAGATCATTTTTGCAAAAAGGTGAAGAGATTGATGAGGATATAAATCATAGAATCATAGCAGGGTGAATGAAATGACAGAGTGCATCTGAATTTTTGTGTGACTGTAAAATTCCTCTTAAGCTAAAAGAAAAATTCTATAGAACAATTGTAAGACTTGTAATATTATATGGACTGAATGTTGACCAGCACATAAGCAACATGAACATAAAATAAGGGTAGCAAAAATTAGGATGTTAAGATGGATATATGATTATACGAAGATGAATAAGATAAGAAATGAAGATATTCGACGAAAGGTAGTAATAGACCGATGAGTGAAAAGATGAGGGGACATAGATTGAGGTGTTTTGGGCACGTAATGAGACAGCCTCTGGATGCTCTCATAAGAACAAAAGTTTTTTACCAAGAACTCGACACAAAGAGAGATAAAAGTAAACTGAAACTTACCTAGAAAAAGATAGTTAAACAAGATTAATGAGGTGAGATATAAATTGGTGACCGGTATGTCTTAAGACAAAATGAAGAAAAACTATAAATTTGATGGAGGGTTAGACTAGTTATTATCTTTATGTTTTAGATGATCTCTTTTTAGTCATTTTTTTCTTTATATCTCCTCTCTTTATTTTCCCTTCTTTTCTTTTATCTTATTTCCCCTTTTCCTTCCCCTTTTACTTTTTTTTAACCTCTTCATATTTATCATTGAGTTTATCTATCATCGATCTTAATTAATTTGGATTAAAGATAATGTTGATATAAGTTAATTGGTATACTAAGAGATTGTAAAAATAAGAGTAAAGACTCAAATCGGTATACCTCACAAAAATGCAATAGGAGTAATAGACACCTTGAACTGGGCGAGAAGTTTTGGCATCTTTTCCTTCCCCTTATTGCTCATGACTTTATTGGCCTCCACTAAAATTTTGTTCTTCATGACTTGAATATATGTCGTTTTAATGAGAATGTTAGGTAACTTTGACGTTACACGCACCATTGTCAAGCCATTACCAACTATAAGCAATTTGAAGTGTATTATAGGTGTGCATATTCATCAAATGCAATGAAGCTCAATTGATAAAAGAACGGTCGTGGCTCACATGCAATATTGTAACTTATTAGGGACCTAGTTTTAATCACAACGTTAAGAACAGCCACTTTATAAACGAATCATGTCTTATTTGGTACACCAAACTTTTTCAGTCATACTTCTCATTTAACATTTGTATTTTTTTTTTGTCTAAACCATATATTTTTTTATCAGCGGAAAACATATATATTATATGAATCGGTACTAGAGGTACCCCAATCAGACTAAAAAAAACTGTGATCAAACTCTAACTCTTCCCACAAATCATATTGAGATACGTCTTAACAACATATATTTTTTTGTTTGGAGGTAATTCTAATTATGCTCAAGATAGATATGATTATTATGGATGTAAAACTCTTCTTTCTAACATTTTACATAGTTGTATATTTAGAACTCGAATAAGAGACATTTGATTAAGCTGAAATTAAACTGAAACAATCTCATGTTAATTAATTCACATATTTGATATTTTATTTAATATTTGTATGAACAAATAATTCAAAGTTATCCTAATTAATTAAATGAAATAATTGAAGACTAAATGAAAAATCATTACTTTATATATATATAAAGTAATGATTATGTCTAATAACCTTAGAAGATAGTGGTAATAGTAACAGTTTCTAAATGAAGGGAGTATATTTGTGGCAGAAAGCTCCACTTTTTTTGTCGTAAAGAATTCACAAGATAATAATACCTTTCTGCCAAGGGCTTGTGCTGTTTTGGAAGAGAGAAATGATTACTTGTCACTAATGAAAGTGGTCTAAATCAAAAGGCATAGTTAATGCATAAAAGTCACACGCTTCGTCCTCCATTTACTTGCCATGTGCATTTCCTTTTAGGCCTAAACTACTTCGGCGTTCAATCATGTGTCCATTTTTTAGGGCCATGGTTTAAAGTAGATAGAGCTCGCTGAATTTTTCAATCGTCCATTCTTAACCTCAAATCAGAGCGAAAGTTAGGCTCTCACCATTTTTATATAAAATATGCCACGCACTAGGTTGGTACTTTTTGTCCTTCTTCTAAGCTCTTGATATTGGGTATGTTGGAGATCACCATATAGCTTAGTGCGAGAAGTATAATGAAGAGAACAACTGGACAAAAAAGGTCACTCATTTTGTCTCCTTTTAAGCCATTAGAATTGGTTCAACAGTATAGCATAGTGAGAAGTTTGAGTAACTTGCACTAGCTAGGAAAAAAAGAGTTGGTTTAAGAGTGATGACTTCGAATGGTTTACATGGAATCGTTTCAAATTTTATCAGCTGCAACTAAAACTTAAATTCTCCAGCTTTGTTTCATAGTTTGTACCAAGTGATTTGGCATGGCAAAAAGAACGTCCAAATATGATTGAAATTATAGGCATTTGGTGTTATAATTTTATAACATTAGAGAATGAAATTGAAAATCAAAATTAAAGTAATTGAGATTTATATAGTACACAAAAAAAGTAATTGAGATTTATAATTTTTAAGATCAGAACCCATTGGGATTTAATTTACTCCGCATAAGACTCTATTTTGTTACAGAAAAATATTTAACATACATTTACTATTTCTTCTATTTTCTTTTAGATCAGCAAAAATATATTATAGGCACAAAGTATTCCATCGTTATGTGCACAATGTTGGAATTTTAATAAATCATATAAAATACTAAATGAACACTAAACACATTAGTCAGATTATTGAGAGAAGAAACTGGAAATATTTATAAGACAAGATATTTTAGTTTCTATTTTTTGTATTAGTTGAAAAATTTATTTGACTATTTAAAAAAAAGTTTTTTTTTGTAATTTCTAATGTATTTTTTAAACGCTAATGTTTAATTTTTTATAATTTATTTTCTTTTTTATTATTAAAATATTTATTCAATTTTTTTATTATCTTTTTAAATATATTTATTTATATCATTTCCCATTTTCAATTACTTTAATAACTAATTTTATCAAACACTTATAATTTAATAAATTAGACTAAAAAGTCCAACTACCCACTATCTACTTTCAACTTATTTTTTAGTTATTTTTACTAAACATAACCTTTGTGTTTTTTTTTTTTTGTATTTGAAATACATAATAAAGCTTATGTGCTATGTTTACTTTATGTAAAAAATATACTATAGTACAACATGCAACCGAAATAGCATATTTCACAAAGCCAAATAATAATAATAATAAATCCAAGACCAATTAATTAAGGAAAATGGCGTTGTTGGAGAACAATAGAGGTTGAATGGAGCGAAGAGGGCGCTAGAAAGATGGGGTATATGCTTGTGGAATATTTGGGGCAACTCTGGTTTTTCCCTTTGCATATGTTCTGTTATATTCTCATGTGTTGCCTATAAATCATTGGCCCCTCCATTCACATCTTTTGCGTACAGCCAATTCTTCTCTTTTGCTTTTTCTCTCCAAATTCTTCTCAACTTCTCTCAGGTCAGCTTCATAAGCATTGTCCCTTTCCCGATATATATTCTGTCTTTTTTACATTAAATCCTTCTAATGTCGCATCCCATGCATGCATTATGTGACTACAACTTGATTATTTTATACGTCCACTCTACATGTTTCTTTTTTCCATTTCAATAAAAAAAAATTCGGTGAATAAACTTGAGAGTTTTCTTCTGCTATTATCCTAATTTATATTTGTGTATGCCATTTATCAGCTAAAGCATTGTGGGCACCCTTTGTTTTACGGGGAAAAAAAATATATGAATCTTGTCTTTCATTAATTATCTGGGTAGATGTAACATATATACATGACTTAGCTTGACAAAATTTGAATATGATATGTAAATATTAGGAAGGATATGATCGAATTATTGTCTGAACATGAAAAATGAAAGCATGTATATTTATATTGCAGTAAACTTGTGTGCATGTATGTCATATGTGTTTTGCTTCTTTGGGGTTCAGGTTATGATATTTTTTTGCATTTTCTCGTGGCCAACCGCACTAATGTGATTATAATTTTTCTTCTGGTGTGTGTGTGGGAGCTAGTAATTCATATTATATGAATTCACCTGTTTGTGCGCCTGTTTCCTGGACTTCTTTCTAGGAGAAGACATATTTGTTCCATTAAAACTTCGGAATGGAGTTTGAATACTCTTACATAATGGAATAAGATTTTATTGGAGTTGGAGTTTGGAATACGTACGTCATTTTGTCAAACATACCCCATACCCGCTACATATATATCGAGTAACAATACATTTTGGGTATGCTTAGTACATAATAAAATGATTTATTTTAAAAAAATTATAGGCGCTTGATCGAGTACAACTATAATGAGATTAGCTAGGAGCAGCTTGAGATATAGTTAGATATGCCTTAAGTACTAGTCAGATCTTTTTTCCATCAAAAATGAAAATTTTCAAGTACATTTGGAGGTTTCTTTACTTTTTTATATAAAAAAAAAGCACTATTTACTTTCTATTTAATTAAACTCATTCATCCTCAACAATGAAATTAAAAAGGTGAGTTTATCAATTTCTTTTACAAATATTTTCACAATAATTTATAAATATTTTATTGGGTAATTCATGAGTAGCTGGATTTTCTGTTTGTATTTGTCTTAATATGCCTTATTGTTATATTACAAGTGTGAGGTAAATTTTCCAATCGGGTAGGAATAGAAAGATTAAGCACCATATAAGTGAACTGACATCATACCTTAGCCAAAAAAAGTTTAGAGTTACGGGTTTTATCCTCACTTATATGGTTGCTGATAGGTAAGTTCATGCATGAAGGTTAAGCAACAGGTTCCACAGGTGTTGTGGTGGTGCAAGGTATTAGACAGTGAATCTAACAGGTGATGCAAGGTATTAGAACATGTTGGCTACAATGGCTAAGCAAGCCAAGGACAATCACGCTTAAGCTCTAAGGACCATCATTGAATACTCATGAATTAAAAATGACTTTCACTCTAAGGGGAGACTAAGGGGAGACTATCCTATAAGTGAGGATAAGACTCATAAACTTGTGTCTTAAAGTTTTGGGTTAAAGTGTTATGTTAAATTCACTTATATGATTGCTCATGACTCATTAGTGTAAATTTACCTGGTTTTTCTCTCTCTTATTGTTCAACACTTACCTTTCTAATGTTATGTAACCACAATATGCAATAGTAGTTCTTTGTTCAGTTCATAATTTGATTATCTCATTGCTTGATTGAGTTATTTTGGATGGTTCTAGTACTGGCATAATATAATCGTTATTGATTTGCTAGGTTCAACAATATTCATAGCCATCACATATTCACATGTTAATCACTAATTAAAAATTACCTTTCAATTTCATAATGGTGCTGTGTTTTCCCACTTGATGCAAGGCAAGTTTAACATAACATTTTTCAATCTGTTCCACTTTTGCAGAGAGAAGTGAACCAATTTGGAGAGAGAAGAAAAGTTGGGTAGTGATGGGGAAGGAGCAAGTTCAGGTGCTAAATGCCCTGGACGTGGCAAAAACACAATGGTATCATTTCACGGCAATCATCATTGCTGGAATGGGCTTCTTCACTGATGCCTATGATCTCTTCTGTATATCACTTGTCACAAAGCTACTTGGCCGCATTTACTACCACGTTGATGGGGCTGCAAAGCCTGGTTCATTGCCTCCCAATGTGTCAGCTGCAGTTAATGGCGTAGCTTTTGTTGGAACACTTTCTGGGCAACTCTTCTTTGGCTGGCTCGGCGACAAAATGGGCCGAAAAAAGGTCTATGGCATGACCCTCGCGCTTATGGTAATAGCTTCCATTGCTTCGGGTCTTTCATTCGGGCGAGATGCAAAGACTGTGATGACAACTCTTTGCTTCTTCCGCTTTTGGCTTGGTTTTGGCATTGGTGGAGATTACCCTCTTTCAGCTACCATAATGTCTGAGTATTCTAATAAGAAGACTCGCGGTGCCTTTATAGCTGCAGTGTTTGCTATGCAAGGATTTGGAATTTTGGCAGGAGGTGTGTTTGCTATTATCATAGCATCTGTGTTCAAGGCCAAGTATGATGCTCCATCGTACGAGGTTGATCCGTTGGGTTCAACAGTTCCACAAGCAGACTATGTTTGGAGGATAATTCTCATGTTTGGAGCACTTCCTGCTGCAATGACCTACTACTCGCGATCGAAGATGCCAGAAACCGCGCGTTACACTGCCTTGGTTGCCAAGAATATGGAGAAGGCTGCAGCTGATATGTCTAAAGTTATGAACATGGAGATTCCAGCTGAGCCAAAGAAGGAGGAGGAGGCACAAGCTAAATCATATGGATTGTTCTCCAAGGAGTTCATGATTCGCCATGGACTGCATCTGCTTGGAACAACAAGCACATGGTTTTTGCTTGACATTGCATTCTACAGCCAAAATCTGTTCCAAAAGGATATCTTCAGTGCAATTGGTTGGATTCCTCCAGCAAAAACCATGAATGCTCTTGAGGAAGTTTTCTTTATTGCAAGGGCTCAAACTCTTATTGCTCTATGCAGTACAGTTCCTGGATACTGGTTCACTGTGGCCTTCATTGATAGGATAGGAAGATTCGCCATCCAATTGATGGGATTCTTCTTTATGACTATCTTCATGTTTGCTCTTGCCATTCCCTATGACCACTGGACTCTTAGGGAGAACAGAATTGGATTTGTGGTCATTTACTCTCTCACATTCTTCTTTGCAAACTTTGGGCCTAATGCAACCACATTTGTTGTGCCGGCGGAGATTTTCCCAGCTAGGTTTAGATCAACTTGCCATGGAATATCTTCGGCATCCGGGAAGCTCGGGGCTATGGTTGGTGCATTCGGGTTTTTGTATTTGGCGCAAAACCAGGACCCCAGCAAAGCAGATGCAGGGTACCCTGCAGGTATTGGTGTGAGGAATTCACTGCTCGTGCTAGGTGTGGTTAACATTTTAGGCTTCATGTTCACTTTCTTGGTGCCTGAGGCAAAGGGTAGATCCTTGGAGGAGATTTCGGGCGAGCAAGGAGAGGAATCTGAAACCAAGGTGTAAAAATAATGGCAACACCACAGCAGTTAAATGCTTACATGCAGCAATGGAATAATGTGAATGTCTTTGTTTAGGTTTTGAGTGTTATTATTATGTTACTAAAATAAAGTTGTGCCTGCAATTCGGCTAGGGAAATTGTTACCAAACCTTTTCCCTTCCTGTTTGCTCTTTCTGTTTGGTTGGTTGGCTCTGCTTTATCTTGTAATAATAGTTTGTACCAAAAAATTATGTTGTAATAATAGCGACCCGAGGTGTTGTTTGTTCTATCAATATTGGGAAAATAGATATTGGAATGTGTAGTTCTTCCAATATGCTTCATGCCGGTTTATCAATATTGGCAATCAATGTTTCTATTAACTGTTTTGTTTACATGATATTGTTTAGATGATATTGTCTATCATTAAATAGTATGTATAGCTTTTTTTTTTATACCTACACTAACTCTTATTTATGTTTGAAAATATTACACTGACATCTTATATGTTACATTAACATTCATTTAATATTAAAAAACATTACACTGGCACCTTTTATATATTACATTAATACTTTTTACAAGACTATTGTAATGGTTAAAAAAACATAGTGTAATTTCATGAAATTTTTATTAATATAATGTATTCCTTATTTTATTAGTCTTTTAATAATTACTAGTTATTGATAGAGTTGCCCCGCGACAAGTTTCTCTCGTTAAAAGAAAGAAGCTCGACACAAGTCACAACTAATACTTTTGAAGCCTTCCTATAGTACTAGAGATATCAAGCAAAACCAAGAAAATTTGCTAAAGTTAACATTCATTTATTTGTGTGTGTGCATCGTGAGCCTAATTTGATCATAACACGCACCCAAAGATATCAAGCACAAGCCAAGTGATAACCTATGCATTTTGTAAAAATCTGAGTGTGCCTCCTGAACCTAATTTGTACATCTATATGATAAAGTGATAGACATAGTGTGAGTGAATTTGTTTAAACTTATAAAAATAACTTTAAAATAAGTGTTTTTTATATAAGTGCTTTTATAAGAAGTAGATAAGATTTGTTCACTAAAATAAGCTAAAATCTATTTTTTTAAGAATAAATAGTTTAGACAAATACACTAAAAAAACAGAAAGTTGTTTATTTTATTTATATAAACACTAATTTTAACAAATAAGTTTAAACAAATTAACCCTTAATCTTAACCAAATTTCTTAGTGATTTTGGTTTAAGTGTGAAAGACTTTGTTGCAACCTTAAGTGATGTTTGCTTGGAGAGACAAGTGAAATATTACTTGGGTTTAAGTTTGAATATGTTTGTTGAAAAGAATATATGTAATTACATATATAAGATAAAAGAATATAAAAATATTACTTAAGATATTTTATATTGGTTTTGGAGACTATATTTAATTTTTGCAAAGTTAAACATATATTAATCAAGGTAAACATCTAGCAATATTTATGGACGTTAAAAAGTAATATTTATTACTTGCAAGAACCAAATAAAAAATAATGTAATATTTTCTTCCATCATTTACCACTCTGAATTAACTCTAGAGTATGGTATTTATGTCAAACTCATAAGTTAATAATTTATTCAATGATTGACTTAAGAAAACTCGTTTCTTCTTTATTCAATTGTCCTGATCAAGGTCTTAATTTTATTATAGAGCTCAAAACTCATTAACGAGAGTTGATGAATTTCACTTTGATTAGTTATTAACTCTACAAGTATTTAGTTATATTCAATGTTTATTCAACTAGTGTTCTAAAAGCATTAGGTGTCGAGAATCAAAATATAACAAATGACATGTCAATTACTATGACAATCACATGTAAACAAAAAATTACATTTTTTATTGAGAAACTCCTATTGAGGTTAAAGTAATATTATTCGTTATGAAATATCAATTGAGTCAGTTCAATGATCATATTCTTATACACATTATCATATGTGTGTAAATTAATAAATGAGATATATTAATATTCAATACTAATATATATATGTGTGTGTAGGTGTATGTATGTATATGCATATGTACGTTTTGCGTGCATTGAAGTTTGCAAGCTGATTAAGGATCGAAAGAGACATTTTGTTTATATGTAAGTTTTCAAATACAACAAAGGTTTTTATAATTATTTGAGTACAATTAGTTACAAGTTACTTCTCAAATTGTGATTGGAATAGCAACATGATGTTTTAGGATCGATTCTCATTGTTACTATTGTGTATCAGAAAAAATTATATACAAGTTAATTAGATTATCTAATGGAAGAAAAATATTAGTAATTTACTTTTTAATGATTTTAGATGAGTAGACGCTTTTAAATATAATTTTTATTATTTATTAAAAATTATGGATCTTACACTTTATTTAATGAGTTTTGTTTATGATTTTATAAATTTTTAATAAATTTTAACCATTATAATTTTATAACTTCTAATAAATTTTAACCTATAACAAAATGCATGTTAAAGATTATATTACCAGCGTTTTTTTTTATGAATCATCTCATTTACAATTAATCTGATTTCAATGGTTTTCAATTATTATTGGGTCTTGAGTAATGTGTAGTCCAATTTTTATTATGTTTATATTTTCTTTAAAAGTAGAGGGAGTTAAACGGATTTTTTTTTAAAAAATTCTTAAAATATTATTGTTATGATCTTGATGTTCCAAATGAACTTTGAAGCTATAAAATAGTGGAGATAATAAAACTAGGAAGAAATACAGTGATTTAGCATGAATTTAGATTAAAAAAATCACAAACATAACAAAGTAAATGAAATGAAACAAATTTATCCTGTAATAAATATTAATTTATATATCTCAACTAGACAAGATGAATAAAGTTTTAAAAATATTGAGATGTATAAATCAATTTTAACTTATACAAAAAAAATATTTTATTTTTTGTTTCTATAAAATATTTAATTTAAAAATTATCGAAACTAAACACTAAGAAGATTTAATTTTAAAGGTAGAGCAGTCTGTCTCTGAGAAACTACAGCTAATTGATATATGAGAAACAGTGTCCCTAACATTCATCTTGATATATTTGATCTCCACCTTGGCTACCGGTAGCATGGCAAATAGATATTATTGCAGGGACCACTATGGCCGCTACAATGGCTGCAACACCAAACAGCAATGCTACAGTGTTCAAATGACTGCTCTACTAAGCCACTAGCGCGCCAAAAACTCAGAAAGACAGAAGGAAACATCAATCTATGAGCATAGGAACTCAAATTAGTTGAATTTATTTTCTTGTTCTGTACAGCATTGCTACAACACTATCAAATCTCATGCTAGAAATAACAAGTTTAATACAACACTCATCAACTAACCAGCAAAAACTTGTGCAAAGTAACATTTACTGTGTATCCTGACTGCCTTGCAATACAACAGGTCACCCGTTCCTTATAAAACGTGAGTATGTGGGCTTTGTTCACCCAAAATGAGCAAAATTCATAACTATGGGGACTAGAATAATAATATATACATTCAATGACGAACTGCAAAGCACCAAGTGCCTATCCATTTGGTATCGACGTGGATTTTTCCATGCTCTCACTTCGCACGATGTATAAGAGAAAGTTGGAGCGGCATTTTCAATCACAAGGTCAGGTCAGGATCATCTTCATAATCAAAATCTTGTTCACTTGAAGCCCTTGCTCTCTTTGCATCTCTTGCCCCACCTCTACCTTTCTTTGGTTTACCCCTATGGTATACATGCAGATATTTTAGCTCATACGGGCATGCATTCTTTACACAAGGGCAAAGATTTATGGAACAGTTTCTGTAAACTAAGCTATTATTTAATTAGTTAATTCAAATATAATGATGCAAAGATAAAATAGTTGAGTGCTTACTGTCCATTAGCATAAATTCCTCCACCTTTTGAACGACCAGGACCATAATCTGGTCTACCATCTGAGACAAAATACAATGAATGAACAAAAATATTCATGCCAATAAAGTAATAGAAACACTTGACTATAAGAACTCACCATCTCGTCCAGCTGCAAGCTCTTCTGCCTGTAGTAAACAGGTGAAGAAAATTGATGTTAGTGTTACAAGTCAGAAATAACCATTTGTTGAAAAATGCTGACACTAAATAAATAGACCTTGAATAATTAGAATTAGATGGAAAAAAAAAGGATGATTTATTTTAAGGATAGGTGTCAATACTCAATAGAATGGAAAGATTGAGCCTGGAAAAGGATCCAGCCTTGGAGAGCTTAGAAATCTATGTTCACCAACTTGAAACTTCGATGTATATCCCCCACAAAAGATGTTATTATTTCTTAGTCAAAGTTTACATTTTGATACTCAAGTTTGAAGATTTCAAATATATACTGCTCTAATTTGGTAACAAACATAACGCCTGTCAATATTGAAATCAAATGACAGAACATGACCTAAGAACATGTAAAACATTTAACTTCTCTTCTTTCAATGGAAATAGACTTCCTCAACCATATATGACAAAGATTTCAAGTACTAGTTGTAATAAAACAAAAAATACAGTACAATCATATATCTGACAGTCTACCATGAATTGCCAAGTTCAATTATTGTTTCATATATTTCTGCAAAAGAATGCCTCTGCATTGTTTTCTGCTCCAAATTGATCAAAACGGTACCATAAGGTCAGGCTTTCTTTGCCAAACTTCCTCTGCTATATTACTTTTGAGTTTTGACTGGATTAATCGAGATAGCACAGAATTATGGACATACACTAGCCCAAAAATGTCAGAAACTAATGCATCCAACATGTCCTAATCACTCTTATCTTCCCAGGAGATTAACATGCTGATGCGCGCATTATCAAAAAGTACTATGACCATTTTTTCTAACAAGGGTGTAAAACTGAACAAGAGATGAACTGCAAAAAGTTATCTTTTTCCTATCCTGACAGAGAAAAAGCATATAGTGTTCACTAGTGCACATTCTTTTTTCTATTGCTGGTTAGAAGCAGATCACTATATATCAGATATATATTACATACCGCTGGCGAGGTCACTGAAGATAATGAGAAGAGCCTATCTTCAGGTTGAAACTTTCTAGACCTCTTCAGGCTGCCATGAAGAAATTTGATTCACCAATGTCATGAAAACATCAACATGGAAACTATGATAAAAATTGTGTCTCACTTAAAACAATTGAACACATGCATGCACAAAAACTAAGTCATCTCTGAGACCCAGATACATAAAAACACAGAAACTCATAAATTGATCATAAGAAGATAATCATGAATAACAAAACTGCACTTCATAAACTGTCCTTGCTTCTCAACATTTCACACAATTCTATTTCATTATCTAAAATCTTGGTAAGATTCAATTATCAATGCATCTAGGCAAGCCCAGCAATGTATCACTTTATATATGGAATATCAGGGATCAATACAAGTAACAAAAGTACCAGCCTCATGAGTTAGCTTTTCCAAACCATCAATGAATCAAGATTTCAGAACACCCAAATTGAGGCCCAATAAATATGGTCTGTGATCAAGTATATAACAGATCACATACTTGAAACTTGAAAGTTCATCCTTAAACTTCCTATTTTCCTAAGGATCATGGTTATCAAACTCTCAAGTTAACTCTCTAACTCTTACCAGTTTACAAGTCCAGTTACCCTCTACGAGTTGGCTCGTGTGCAAACTCTTTTTAGTAGACTCTGGGTAGACCCTGTGCAAACTCGATAGACTCTTGAGTTTACCACCAATTCAACGAGTCAACAAGTTAAAAAAATTATACCAAAAGGCAAGTCGTTTTGGGTTGTTTTCTGTGGGTTTATGGTTCAACATACCTCCGTTTGGTGTGTCATTCCTGAATTGAAGAACCTTCACCTCTAACAACATCAACCCTTGTTCTCCAACAACATGAAACCCTCAATGGGAATACTCTACCACTACTATCACATCTGCAAGTTATTATCTAGTAGTGATGCATCACTAGAATTAGTTATTTAAGTATTGTGGAATTCATGGTTTACTATTTTGTTTTATTATGTAGTTGAATATTTACTTGGTATGTTATTGATAGATATTTTGTTATTATTTTTGTATGAAGTAGACTCTTACGAGTTTACGAGTCAAGCCTATGGAACTCCCACAAGTCTACGTAGACTCTCGAGTTTGATAATCTTGTTAAGATTATTAGAATCACAGATTCTGAAAGAAAATATGGATGCTATTTATTTTCAGCAGAAATGAAATGAACTCCAGAAACTACGAGCACAGAAAGAAAAGTTGTTTGACAACAAGTCAAAATATGGAATAAATTATTAGTGTCTAGAGAAAAAATAAAGAAAGAAAGCCAGAGAGAAAAAATCCATACAGTGCAGTGTTCTTCGATGAAGATAGGAAACCTTCAAATCCTTTTAACACATTCCCACACTGTCCAGGATCCTGTAAGTAACTTGTCTCCATATCATACACCTGTGTAAAGGGGAAAATATCAGCTACTGCTCGCTATGAATCACATTGAATGTTTGTTTTACGAGCTTAATTTCACTTTTTATGTAAACTTGATAAACTCAACCATGGGAATGGGGTTTGAGCATCATAGACATGGCACCAGAAGTGCATCACTACATGCCCAATTAAGCAAGAGACCTCAGTTACATTATAATTTAAAATCACGTGAAGTGCCCAATTTTAGGTTAAATTACATTTTGCCCAATTATCCTATTGCACACGGAATTGGTTCAACCAACCAAACAATAAGCACAGTTTTTAATAATTTAATTTTTTTTAAAAATCACAATTTTTTTATAGGAACCAAAAAAAAATCATTGTAACCGTGCATACATAGTGAGAGAAAGTTTTCGCCCCTTTCGAAGGGAACCCAGATGCGAACGTTGAAAAATTTACCTGCTTTTCAATGCTGCGAAGCTCTTCGTGAAGTTTGGCTCTCCTACTAAGCAGAGAAGCTAACATTGCGGATGGGTTCACCGTACCCTTTTGCCCTAAAACAGAACATTGTGTTATATGTTTAATAACCCGGAAAAAAATTCAATTCAATCAGAGGGTAACGGAAATAGAGGGTTGCTACCTTCCGGTTCCATGTTCGAGAGAACGAATTGCTTGAGTAATATGAAAAACGAAGAAGAAGAAAATGAAACCCTAATTCCCCAATTGATGCCTTCTAGCTCTAGGGTTCGATCCCCAAAGTCTATTTTCGTCTGCGCTCGATTACTTCGCAATGCGGAGGATTAACCAATCATATTACGCCAAGTCAGCAACTACTATGAGAGACACGGCAATTAGATCACCAATGGATTCAAGTTGGGCACAAACGGTGCAGATTTGTCGCTCGATTGCTATGTATGTGCGTTAAAGTTTTCTTATACTGTATTCATATTTATTTATTATTATAAAAGTAATTATTATTAAATATTATATTATTTTAAATATTTAAAGAAAATAGTTAAGTATTTTAAAATTTTAATATAATAAATATTTGTTTTTTATTTAATATTTTATTGAACTTAAGAGTATGATTATTTATATTTTGTAAAAAGTTACTTAAAATATGAAAAAATATTGTATATATATATATTTATAGATATATTAAAAAAATATTTTATTTTAAGAATTCAATTACAACATATATACAGTATAACTGTTATCCAATAATAAATTATTATTATTATCATAAAATTGTAGATTTTTATAAAATAAAAAAATATTTTAATAATCATATCATATGTAAGATAATTTTTAATTAGTTAACAACATAAAAATATTTATTTTACAAAATATAAACAATAAAATCTTTATTTAAAATTTATAAGTAGCTATACGAAAATTCTTAAAAATTATATCATAAAAATATTTTTTCATAGATCCTTCAAATTTTTTAATAATGTATTTTACTTGAAGAGATAATTTGAATTGATGAAGATAAAAGACAATAAATATGTCAAAGATTATTCTAGCATATTAATGGATGTCGTGATTTAAATGTAACTTCTTGGTTAGACATTATTTACAAGTTAGAATATTGTATTAAAAATCATAATTTCAATTCATAACAAGTTTGAAGCCAAGATCTCTACAATTAGAGAGTCGTGTGTGACTTGTAAACTCTCACAATTACATAATTAACTAGCAAACTGGATTATGCACAAGAGTAAAGAGTTTCAATGAAAAGTAATAAAAGCTATTGAAGGTGCCTTCTAAGCAAAACACAATGGAAGGTCTTCCAATAACAACAAAGGGAGAGTTGAAGATTCTTCAAGAAAAGGAATGTGTTTTGCCTTGTTTTCATTGCCAAAGAATTAGTCATGTCGAAGAAGATTGTTGGTACAAGGAAAAACCTCTATTTCACTATAATTTTTGCAACAAATGTGATCACAATGAAAATTATTGTAGATTAAAGAAAAATTAGTTTGAGCAACAACCAAAACAACAGGAAAAAATAATTAAATAATATAACATTGGCGATGAGTAGTTATTTATATCATTACAAGATTTCAATTCACATTTGAATACTTGGCTCACTGATGGTGGTTGCACCAGTCACATGATCAAATGTCTTTCAGTTATTACCTCTGTTGACTAATCAATTCAACCAAAAGTCAAGCTAGGTAATGGTGATACTGTTCAAGTCCGAGGAAAAGAAAAAAAGTTATATTTAAACAAAGAAATATATGATAGTTATCAAAGATGTTCTTTAACATTCATACTTGGATCAAAATTTGCTTAGTGTTGCACAAATGCTAAACACATGGATATAAAGTTTTTTTCAAAGAAAAATATTATTTTATCATTATTGATGAGCATATGAAGTTGAAATAACAAAGATTGAAATGATTGATAACAGTTTTTATTAAAAATTTGATTCAATTGAAAATCGCGATTTTAATGCCAAAATTGATTAGAGTGATGTTTGGCATGAAAGATTTGGTCATATCAATTTGAAGTCATTAAAGTTCAAGAAAAATGAATTTGAGATGACAAATCTTAACATATGGTATTTGAAGACACAAGGAGTTAAATTAAATAGATTTGATACGTTTTCGAAATTAAGTTTAAAGTTTATGTAGCTAATACTTAAGATTTTTATGACAATCTCAAAGATTAGTGTTAGAATTACGAGATTTTGCCTTAGTTAAATTTTGAGTTTAGAATAAGTTTTAGAAAGAGTTTTATTATTGTCACACAATTTATATTTAATCTTTAGTTTTTATTAAATAATTTAAATTTCAAATAAATTAGATAGAAGATTAGATTATTTAGGAAGTTTATCATGGTTGTAAGTTTATATATAGACATTTTCATCTTATATTCCAAATTTTCAATGATTATTTTCCTTCACTTTTTTTATTTCTCTAATTTCTTTGCAAGTTTCAATATTTTCATATTTTATTTTATAAAATATTTCTAACAGGTAGTTTATAAGATTAGTAATGTGATATAACATAAAAAAAAAAGAATAAAAAAGAGGAGTGTTAATGAAATGTTTATAAATAATAAATGTTCAAAATTCCACTTCATTAATAATATTCATTTTTTTAGTTTTTATAAGTTTGTTTTTTTTGTCTTTATAAAATTATTTTTGTTTTATTTTTCATCTTGATAACACTTTGAATAACACTTTTTATCGTAGAAGTACTAATTAAACTGTTTTAAGAACTAAAAATAATATATATATATATATATAATTTATAAGAATTAAATATTAAAAATAATTTTAAAATGATGAAAAAAAAACATTAAATTGTAAAGATTAAATAGAATTTAATGTAATTTTTTTTTTTAAGAAAACAACAACAACATCTATTTCTTCCTGCAAGACCCAGATTTCCACGGCTAATCCTAATCTTGGGCACTGGGTTGCATCTCTCGTCAACGCTGTTCCAGTTTCAAAGATTAAAACAACAATCAGGTCCACAACCCAAAGTCCTTACCTTTTCTGTCCAAATTCTGATTCTTGTCATGGATTTCCTGTTCCTGGTATCTACTCTATCTTTTTCTTTGGTTCTTTTTCTTTTTCTCTTTCCTTTTCTTTTCTTTTAATTTTGTTTTTGTCTTGCAAAACTAGGAAAAGCTGAAAATTTGGAAGAAAAAAGCAGAGCAAGAAGAAGAAGGTCCTCCTCTGGTGTGGTTCGAAACCTCTGCCACTGTTTCTCGCCGCTTCCAGTTTGAACCCCATGGCCAACTTTCTGTACTCTCCTACTACTCACCCTCTTTACAAAGTTGTAATTTTTAAATAAAAAAAAGTTAGGAGTCAAAATATTGTTACTTGCTCTAAGGAAATGTTTTTGTTTTTTTCCAATGGTAATTACAAAAAACGTTATCTTATTTCACTTTGTTTCATTTTTTCCAAATATTGGTACAATGGTGAAAACAACTTGTGAATTTATTTAAAGAGTCTTTTGGTCTCTCTGTAGGTAACGCTTGTTGGTGATTCTAGACCATTATACCACAGGATTGTTGACTCTTTCTTGAATAAATTTTTCCCTTCAGGATATCCATACAGGTTGTTTGGTATTTTCGTGAGTATGTTGTATGCAATGGTTATATGTTTGATTAGCTATTTCGTTTTTTCGGTGTTCGCCTTGCAGTGTGAATGAAGGTTACCTCAGATACACGCAGTTTCGAGCACTGCAACACACTGCCAGTGCCGCGCTATCAGTGTTATCAACTCAGGTCTTCTTCTAATATAACTTGAGAACCTCAGCAAATCATGTAACTGCTTTCCTAACGACTGATGCTAAATTCTTGTAGAAGCTAGGTGCATTTTGGTTTGGATTATCTTATGGGGAAAGTTGCTTTTTTTTTTTTTTCTTGTAAGCTTAATTCAAACACAGTAGATGTTGGCTTGTGCTAGCAGATATAACTAAATTTGATTTATAATTTTATTATGATATATAATCAAGATTCAAGAGAAATGAATAATTAAGAGGGATCTAATTTGACTGATATATCGCCTCTTTGCCAAACTGGAAGGTTAAAGTTAAGAACAAAAGAGCATCGATTAGTTTGAGTTGGTGTGAGAGTTTGTGTTGAGAGCTACTCATGTTGAGAGAAAATGCTAGTGAAGGAAATCGGAAAACTAAAGGAATAGTTAGTGCTATGTATCACAAAGAGTTACTCATTTTTATTTAAAGAAAGCTAGAAAGACTTTAAAGGAAAATATAAGAGTGGATGAATTTTGCTGGAAAGAGGATTGCTGGCATGACTTGAATGGAGTTGAAGATGAGTTGGCATGAGGGTACAAGTAACGAAGAGCTCATGTAGCAGTCTTAAGGATCTAGCAATCCTGATTTGGCAATGGTACAATCTGTGAGCCTATTTTAATAATTTGTAATGCCTGTATATGTAGAACATTCTTTTAAATAACTGTAATTATTTACAGAAGGATCTCCACAAAACAATTGAGTTTGAAGTGGTGTCTATTAGCAGACCTCCAACAAGAGAAGTCTAAATTTTGAAGAATAAAGAGTGTAACCTTTTAGTCTGCTATTACACAGAGTTTGTTATAAGGTGGCAGGAGGAGATTGGGGGGATTTTTTGCTTAAAGAGAAAGGGGAGAGGCAAGGTGTCACAAATTCCTTCAGAGAGTTATACTTTTGCATTGCACAGTGTTCTTAGTCTCTGCTGTCTTCTCTATAGCACTCTGATACCAATTCCGAGATAAATTATGTGGCAACAGGGATTACATGTTTGCCTCATTTTCTTGTCCAGTTCTGTTAGTATTCTTGTTCTGTATGCTCATTCTTCTGCAGTCACTCCTATTTGCTGCAGGCTTGCGGCCCACTCCTGCACAAGCGACTGCTGTTAGTTGGGTAATTGGATACTACTTTGCAAATGACAATTTCTCAGACCAGTTATGCTGGCTTGCATTTAATGTATAATTTGTTTCTCTTACTGATGTGCAGGTTTTAAAGGATGGTATGCAACATTTAGGGAATATAATATGTAGCAAGTTGGGTGCAAGAATGGATTCTGAGCCTAAACGTTGGAGAATCTTAGGTTTTCATTTAAGTT
Organism: Glycine tomentella; assembly: GCA_007407185.1. Lineage (NCBI taxonomy): Eukaryota > Viridiplantae > Streptophyta > Magnoliopsida > Fabales > Fabaceae > Glycine > Glycine tomentella. The sequence continues at coordinate 413,114 of PYAF01001756.1, forward strand.
GGAACTTTTCACTTTTTTTTAGTATCTCTTATTTGCCACTTTCTATGGTGTATGACTGTGATAAGCCTTCCATCTTGCAGCTGATGTGCTCTATGATTTAGGCACTGGTTTGGAAGTTCTTTCTCCCTTGTGTCCTCAGCTTTTTCTTGAAATGGCAGGCCTAGGGAATTTGGCCAAGGTACACACTATTATTGAGTTTTTAAAATTAATTTACGTGGTGGCATTTGTTGTCATACAAAGTGGATACAATACTAGTTGTTCATTCTCATTCATGCCTATGCAGTTGTATGTCATGATACAGAACATTTCTTGTTCTAGTGAAAGTAACTGTTTGTTAAACCATTTTATTTTGGGTATAAACTTACCCTTTCATTCATTTTGGAGTCTACAGGGGATGTCAATTGTTGCATCACGAGCTACAAGATTACCTATATATTCTTCATTTGCTAAAGAAGGAAATCTAAGTGACCTGTTTGCTAGAGGGGAGGCTATTTCAACTCTCTTTAATGTTATTGGAATTGGAATTGGAATTCAATTAGCATCTACTGTATGTGCGTCAATGCAGGGGAAGGTATACCCATACAAATTTTAGCAGAGCAACATATCCTGTAAAAAATTATGTGATTTCTGTTAGGTTTTGTGATAACCATTTTGGTTATTTGCAATTAGAAGCATTATTTGAAAGTATGACAGTAAAGAACTTTATTATTTTATCTTCTTGAGATAGAAATAATCTGGCCATGTACTGAAATAATAAATATGCATTTATTTATGAATCCAAACTGACGGATTATGAAACATTTCTTTTTAGTTGGTTGTGGGGCCTCTACTATCAATTATACACATATACAGCGTTTCTGAAGAAATGAGAGCAACTCCTGTCAATACCTTGAATCCACAAAGAACTGCAATGATTGTGGCTGATTTTCTCAAGGTGTGGTTTGATTTTTTTTGTAAATGAATTCTCTCTTGGTTTCTTTATTTGTAAAACTGAAATGCTGTTGGACTGTTAAATTGAGTTCAAGTCAGGCTGGAAGTGTATCAAGCCCAGCTGATCTAAGATATCGAGAAGATTTGCTATTTCCTCGGAGACTCATAGAAGATGCTGGAAATGTAAGAGTTGGAAGGGCTTTGCACAAGGTTATTAAGCCTTCAAGGCTTCTTCAATCAATACAAGTATTCCCTGGGGAGAAGTTTATTTTAAATGGTGATAATAGGTGCATCGACATGGTATTGGAGCAGGATGCTATCGGCGAAGATGCATTGAGAGGGTGGCTAGTTGCTGCATATGCTGTACAAATTGACAAGTCCTCTCATATGCTCAGTACCAGTACCCTGCTACAGGCCTATGAGAAAATGAATGAGGTCTTCCCTGCCTTTATAAAAGAATTACAGTGCAAAGGGTGGCATACAGATCGGTTTCTTGATGGAAGTGGTTGCCGCTTTGCATTGTACTGTACAAATTAATCCTATATTGGCTTTAGTAGGCTTTTTACCTATTGCGAGAGATTGGATGCATTATATGTGATGCTTCAGGTTACTTCTTCAGGTTAATCTTAATATAGCAGTTTGTATCTAACTTTGCTGCTGCAGGATGATCAACGGTCCATATCCTGAAATGTAGGATGCATACAGTAGCAATGACTTTGTTTTCTTCTCTTGGCTTGATTTCATCTCATTAATTCTATTTTATTGAATAAATCATCTTTGACTTGATAGTGAAATAGAGGCTTTTCCATAAATTGATATAAAACATCAGAATGTATCTTTTTTATGATTGACATAATTTGATAACCCTTGAAAGTTGAAATAGCTTGTCGGGTGTCTTAGATTTATGAGAACATAGGAATGTAAAGAGACAAAGTGGAGAATCAATTAAAAGATATAAAAAAATATATTTTATAATTGAAATTAAATTAATTATAATATAAGTTACATTTGTATTAGCAAACAAATTAATTAATTATGATACAAATTGTCCTAATGATTATACAAGTTACACTTTTAAAAATAAACAAATCAACTGTAATATAATTTTTTAATTAAAATTGAATTATAATGACACAATTTACCTTTTTAAACAACAATTGAATTAGTTATGACGCAAATTAATATCATAATTAATTCAATTATTATTAGAAAAGGTAATTTTATAATAATTAGTTTAATTACTATGATAATGATAACTTTTGTCGTAATTAATTCAAATTCATTTAAAGAATATCTAATTTATATCTTACTTAAAAAAGTTAATTTATATAATCATTAATTTGATTACTTAAAAAAAGTTATATATAAAATTAATTACACAATGAAAGCATTTTTTGTATTTTTGTATTTTGTTATGAACCAATACAAAGTGGAAATACATTTTTGTTTCATATTAAATGAACACACCCTTACAATAAAACAGAAATATGTTTCCATTATCTATTGAGAATAACAAAAACATATTCCATCAAAGATATTTTCAGGGGGGAATTACATACAAACATGGAGGTAACTATAGAAAGAAAAAAAATGGGGTGGAGAAGTCAATTTTCGAGTTATAAGCAAGTAAAGCACACAACTTCACCGAACACAGAATAAAGACAAAACTTGAAGACATTTTATTAAGGCGATTCAACGGTAGAAAGCCACTAAGATATTGACATAGGGTCGCTCGGAGGGTGGTATATACATAGGCCATACTTTTATTATTACACAAAAAATATTTTGTTATTATTTCATATAAGATGGCCTCAACGTACCACACCTTGATGCTTGTTATTTATGCGAGGGGTGAGCTTTGTTGGGACTGAGGGTTGACCAAAGGGCCCCAGTTTCCTTGATACTTGAGCTGAGACACTTGACTCTGGCGAAGGTTGTAAGAATTGGCAAGAACCTCCGAAGGGATTGCCCTAAACACATCCTTCATGTAGCTGGTCACGGCGTTGTGGTGTGTCTTGAACACTACGTATTCGAATCCTTGTTCTCCGGCTTGCTCCGCCACCACGAAGTCCTGCGGCACCACAAACAATTGCCCCATCCTTAGCTCACCGTCGAACACTGCATTCCCTTGGCAGTTCACCACTCTAACTCTTCCTTGCCCTCGAGTCACATAGATCACACTGTTCGCGTTCAAGTTCCAATGTGGAGAGTAAATTCCATTCTGCGCATGCATGCATGGATATAATAATATGTTACATATTATTATTAATTTTTTCTAGCTATCATAGCTACTCATATATATATATAAAGAATATCTATTTAACATTACTTGCATGTGTATTTCCATTCTGAATAATAAAATTTTTCCACAAAACTTAAAATCACTTAAGTTATTTATCCCTCTGTGAAGATGATGTATTATATTGGAATTAACTATAATTTAATTACTTTTTTAATGTTACCATATAAGTCAAACTTATTATACATAATCTCTTCTTATAATATCATATATGATATTATCATTTTACTTTCTCCTATTTCGTAGACTTATTAATTATATGGGGAAAAACATTATTCTTATGTCCACATGTTAGTTTCATGTTAATTAATTATTAATAGACTAAAACATATTTGTAATCTTCAATAAATACTCAAATTTTATGTTTGTTTCCTAATAAAAGAATTTATTTGTTATTAGTTTATTTGAAAAAGACTAATAACAAATAAAAAAAGTTTATTTGGAAAAAAATACAAAATTCATTAATTTATTAGGGATTAAAAAAAGTGTTAAGGACAACAAACAAAAGTAGTGTTTTGTTAGGGACTTAATGCAAAGAATTTTTTTTTATCAAGGAACAAAAACAAAATTCGAGTAACTAATGAGAATCAAAAACATATTTTAGCATTATTAATATTAATGAAGTGCATTACCTTGTAGAGGACAACATATTGAGCACTGAGTCCAAATTGCTGAAGGGTAGGGAGGGTGAGGCTATTAAGGGTGCTAATACGATCGACTTTAGGGTTGTAAAAGTCAGCGTGTGAAGGGCGAGCAATGTTCTCATGAAACTTCATGGTGCAAATATTTTCCTCAATCCCATTTCTTCTAAATCCTAAATCCAAATTTTCTTTTTGTGTTTCTTCTTCTTTTTGTCCAGGTATGATGGGTCGAGTCTTTTTGCACCTCCGTTCACGGGTCTTCTTGTATTGTGGCTCATCTTCCTCTTTTTGTCCTTTCCCTCTATGGCTTACTCGTCCAGGACAATGTTTTTTCCCGTCTTCATCTTCTTCCTCCTTATGTCCACTTCCTCCGTGACTTGGTTGTGTTGGACGGTGTTGTGGTTGGTCTTCTTCCTCTGCATGTCCATGTTCTCCATGACTTGGTCGCCATGGACGATATCGTGGTTGATCCTCTTCCTCATCCTGTCCACTACATCCATGACTTGGTCGCCATGGACGATGTTGTGGTTGGTCCTCTTTCTCCTTCTGTTCACTTCCTCCGTGACTTGGTCGCGTTGGACGGTATTGTGGTTGGTCCTCTTCCTCCTCCTGTTTACTTCCTTCGTGACTTGGTCGCCATGGACGGTGTTGTGGTTGGTCCTCTTCCTCCTTCTGTCCACTTCCTCCGTGACTTGGTCGCCATGGACGGTATTGTGGTTGGTCCTCTTTCTCCTTCTGTCCACTTCCTCCATGACTTGGTCGCGTTGGATGATGTTGTGATTGATCCTCTTCCTCCTCCTGTTCACTTCCTTCGTGACTAGGTCGCCATGGACGGTGTTGTGGTTGATCCTCTTCCTCCTTTTGTTCACTTCCTCCGTGACTTGGTCGCCATGGATGATGTTGTGGTTGATCTTCTTCCTCCTTCTGTCCACTTCCTCCGTGACTTGGTCGCATTGGATGGTGTTGTGGTTGATCCTTTTCCTCCTCTTGTTCACTTCCTTCGTGACTTGGTCGCCATGGACGGTGTTGTGGTTGATCCTCTTCCTCCTCCTGTTCACTTCCTCCATGACTTGGTTGCCATGGATGGTGTTGTGGTTGGTCCTCTTCCTCCTTCTGTCCACTTCCTCTGTGACTTGGTTGCATTGGACGGTGTTGTGGTTGATCCTCTTCCTCCTCCTGTTCACTTCCTTCGTGACTTGGTCGCCATGGACGGTGTTGTGGTTGGTCCTCTTCCTCCTTCTGTCCACTTCCTCCATGACTTGGTCGTGTTGGACGGTGTTGTGATTGATCCTCTTCTTTCTCCTGTTCACTTCCTCCGTGACTTGGTCGCCATGGATGGTGTTGTGGTTGGTCCTCTTCCTCCTTCTGTCCACTTCCTCCGTGACTTGGTCGCATTGGACGGTGTTGTGGTTGATCGTCTTCCTCCTCCTGTTCACTTCCTCCGTGACTTGGTCGCCATGGACGGTGTTGTGATTGATCCTCTTCCTCCTTCTGTTCACTTCCTCTGTGACTTGGTCGCGCTGGACGATGTTGTGGTTGATCTTCTTCCTCCTCCTGTTCACTTCTTCCGTGACTTGGTCGCCATGGACGGTATTGTGGTTGATCCTCTTTCTCCTTCTGTCCACTTCCTCCATGACTTGGTTGCGTTGGACGATGTTGTGATTGATCCTCTTCCTCCTCCAGTTCACTTCCTCCGTGACTTGGTCGCATTGGACGATATTGTGGTTGGTCCTCTTTCTCCTTCTGTTCACTTCCTCCATGACTTGGTCGCGTTGGACGGTGTTGTGGTTGATCTTCTTCCTCCTCTTGTTCACTTGCTCCGTGACTTGGTCGCCATGGACGGTATTGTGGTTGGTCCTCTTCCTCCTCCTGTTCACTTCCTCCGTGACTTGGTCGCCATGGACCGTGTTGTGGTTGGTCCTCTTCCTCCTTCTTTCCACTTCCTCCTTGACTTGGTCGTGTTGAATGATGTTGTGGTTGATCTTCTTCCTCCTCCTGTTCACTTCCTCCGTGACTGGGTCGCCATGGACGGTATTGTGGTTGGTCCTCTTCCTCCTCCTGTTCACTTCCTCCGTGACTTGGTCGCCATGAACAGTGTTGTGGTTGGTCCTCTTCTTCCTTCTGTCCACTTTCTCCGTGACTTGGTCGCATTGTACGATGTTGTGGTTGATCCTCTTTCTCCTCCTGTTCACTTGCTCTGTGACTTGGTCGCCATGGACGATGCTGTGGTTGGTCCTCTTCCTCCTCCTGTTCACTTGCTCTGTGACTTGGTCGCCACGGACGGTGCTGTGGTTGGTCCTCTTCCTTCCCATGTCCACTTCCTTTTTGGCTTGGTCGTGTTGGACGTTGCTGTGGCTCATCTTCTTCCTCTACATGTCCATGTCCTGCACAACTTGGTTGCCATGAAGGGTAAGAGTGAGACACATCTTCTTCTTCTTGCCACTTGGGACTGATAATTCCGAGGCCTCCCTTCACTTTCACGATCTGCTTCCTGTCATCATCTGTAGACTGAAGTTTCTCGGCAATGTCGTCAGTCGTGTTGAATGATTGTGCTAAGAAGTGTTTGCTGAAACCACTGAGCACGCTGCCACCTTCATCTTCCTTCTGTTGCTGCTGGTGTTGCCCATGCTTGCGTCCACCAGTGCTTTTATGCTTACTTTGTTGTTGTTGTTGCATGGACTCTGGGTGCTCTACATCTGGGTTCCCAGCAAGATAAAACACCTACAAAATAGTCACCCGTTATTAATTACCATATAAAAATTTATTTTAATTTAACACATCCAGCTTACTAAAGAAAGATAAATATAAAATAATAAACTATAAAATATTTTTGGTAACTGTAGCTTTATTCTGTGGGAAATTATAGGAATTGATTGAGCTTTTGTATCGGTGACCCAATCTATTGTCATTAACTTCGTAGAGAATGTTTGTCTTTCATTTTCTTTTATTTATTTTTGAAACAAAAAGTGATCTCAAATTCGCAAGTTGGTATAATACTATACAAGTGAGCTAGCATACCCCCAAAAGATTACGTGTGAAAAAAAATAAAAATTAAGAAGTGAGAAGAACATCTTTTATTCATAATAAAATAATAGTCATTGCATAGTAAATTAATTAATTACCCTGGGGTTTTGATCAAGCTGGCTGTTGAAGTTAGAGGTGTCAAGAAGACTGACAGCAACAAGAGCTTCATCGCCAGTGTTATAGGTCCAGTAAGGAACACCAGGGGGAATCAAGAGTACATCACCTTGATTGAAGTGACGAATCTTCTGGTGGCTATCTTGTGGCTGCTGAAACCTTGATCCTCTCTTCCTCCATCTAGATTGTTCTTGTGCCTCATCCTCAAACGTCTCAGGACATTGTTAGAGTGAATCAATATAGATACTATTTAGAAATATAAGATGAGTTAAATGATTAAGGAAGAAAAAAAAGTTTAAGGGTTCCAAATCCATATACTAATTAAAAAACTAATAGCCTATAAAAAAAATATGGGTTTAATTTGCTATCGAACAAACTCTTGCTTTCGAGTACAAGTGTGTTAACAAACTATAACTAAAAAATATCTTTATACAACAGTGTAGCTTCTTAATGCACTCATATTAAAAAATAATGGTGTGTATATTAACAAATACTTGTAGAATTTATTAATAGTTATAAATATAATTACTATTTACTTTTAATCATTATCATCTTTGGTAAATGATCTATTAATGTGGTGTTGAAATTTGTAAAAAGTGGTGACAAATGGATCAACATATAATTAATAAATTACGTACCTTGGACGATGATGATCATCTGGGGATAAGGTGAGTAAGATGGCAAGTGGAGGCCATTGCGGTTGAGGGTGCGTTTGCAAACAGTGACACCAGCGCATTGCAGCTCAGGGTGTTGAGAATTCCATGTTTCAATCACACCACCTTCGGACTCAACGCGGTGGTCGGGTTCCAACGCGTTGAGGTTGTTGAGTTGGCACTCGTTGAACTTGCTGGAGGTAATAGCCAAGCATGCACTTGACAATAATAGCATGCAAAGGGAAGAAAGAGAGAGAGTGAAGAAGGGCTTAGCCATGTTGAAATGGCTTGGTGAAAAGATGAACATGATGAGTGTGATCTTTATAGGGACGATAAGAGAGTGAGTGAGGGACACGTCAATGAAGAAGGTTTGATGAGTTGGTGACATTCTTCATCTTGCATGGCCATCGTTTCCAATTTTGTTACACCTCACATAAGCTTTGTATTTGTTGACATTCTTGTCATGAACAAAGAAGCAAATTGTTTGTATACTTTGTGTTTATAATTGAGCAGTTGAATGAACAATACCAAAATTGGAGACACCCTGGATGGACCGCCTCTTTAGATTCTCAGCGTCTCAAAATCTATCCTCTTGTACAAATAAGATCAACATCTAGTTTTTTTAGTATTTTTCAACTCACATACTACATATGATATTAATTTCATCTGCATTAAGTATTAAGTGATTCTCATTAATCTTAAAAAATTATATAAAAAAGAAATCAAATAAATTCTTCCACTAATTTTAGTTAGTTCTCCACATGTGAATGTAATAAAATCTTTCACTAATGTGTTAATTCTATGGATTAATGAGATCTACATTCTATTCATATACATTATTTTTATATAATTTCTTTAGTAAATGACATAAATGCATATAAGAAAAATGAAAAATTTTTAGAAAGTGAGTTTGGATCCAACTCAACCTTAAAAATTAGTTTATAAAATAAGGATTGTTCCTCATTTATATACCTAGTACTTTTGGATTTGATGTGTGAATAATATAATGAATGAACCATTAATAAATCTAAAATAAACTTTATACTATTTTATAATTATGGATTTAGATCTAACTCAATCCTAAAAAATTAATTACAAAGTAAGGATTATTCTTCAGTTATATAATCTGTCTTAATGCATAGTATCCCTAAAAGATGTGGAAGTTAGATTTCGCAATAGAAATAAAATGAATAACATTGGGTCACGCGTATGCAGTATAATCACACTTCAGTGGCATATATATGCGTTGCTATCATATCATATTAAACTTACACGTGCCTCGCTTATATATAGAGGCGTCGATTTTATACGTATAAATACGATTGATCGGTGGATCTAGCTATATTGTAATGTTTGGAGTTCAGGATTATATAAGCATGCGCAGTATAGTGATCAGTGAGAGAAAGAAAAGCAAGAATAAATCTTTAAAGAGTCGGACCATGTATGTCTGAATTATTTTATTAGAGGAATTTTTGTTACTAAACATTTTTTAATATTTTGTTAATACGATTGCAGTAAGGAATTGCCAATTACTACATCTATTATAGGCTAAACTTTTTTATTTATTTTACTAGTGAATTATTAATATAAAATATTCATTAATTTTATTAATAATTAATTTTTATCGAAAAATTTTAATAATCATTTTTATTAAACTTCTCCTTTCATAATCTTCTATGTTTATGTTGTTTTTTAATGAATGATTTCTTTTCTGTATATTTGTATGCGCTGCAAGTTTGATCAAGATTGATTCAGAAGCAACAGCTAGGAAAGTTACTGAGTGGTTGTCATTAATTTGTCAAAGATTTCGAGGAGGAACATGAAGCCTACAATTATGTTGTTACGTGGCATGTGAAATCTCAATGAATCCCAAGATGCATGGATTTTGTGCGTTGCAATTTCAATTTTCATTTTAGCATTAGGAAAGTTTAATGAGAAAATATTTATATTAAATTATAAAAGAAAAATAAAAAATTCTTTATTTTATTAAAAAATATTTTAAAAAACATAAGTATTTTTTATTCACATGTATTTTATTAATATTTATTTCAATTTTTTTAAAAAAATTATAAAATATAAGTACAAAAATGAATAGTATATATAATTAGAAAATTTATAATAAAATACAATTATATAATGAAAGGTTAAACAATATTTGAAAAAAAATTCTTATATTTTGTGTCAAAACTAGGGTTAAATAGAATAAAAATGTGCATAATTAAATATGTATTTAGTGTAAGATTAATCCACATTTAATAAAAAAAAATAACCGATTTTATAACATAAAAATGAAAATAAATAAATAAATAAAAAGAAGATGAGAAATCAGTTTGGAGGAATTGAATTCTCACCCTAAATAATGATTTATATCATTTATGTAAATAATTTTTAGGTTGTATTATTTGGATAATTTTTTATTTTTTTTGTACTACTAGAATGTAAAATTCTATGGATTGCTCGGATATGTCATAGTGCTACCACAAAATGCTATTGAGCATTTTGACTAAACTTGGCCCAAGATGTGTCAAAGTTTAGTATAAAGATTACGAAGTCTCAAGTTAGATGGAACTAAACTTGGAGCAGTTATAATGCGGCTCTTTTGTTTTCCTTTTGAATCTTTTCGCTTCTTTCACAATTTCAGCAGAATTCTTAATATTCAAATTTCTGAATTTACTTGTGATTTATGATGCATCCTGGTAAAGGAGTTTTAAAACTGGTGTACGTAGGCTCAAGGTGTGTTTTGTTTAGGAAATTGGTTCCAGAAAATTTTGGTTGAGTTTGTCACCGACCAATGTTTTAATTAACTTCCATAAGCAGATTCAAATTGCTTTCACTGACTAGCAACCAGAATTAAACATGATTTATTAATAGTTTGTTTGTATTCAGAAAACTTAATTCACCCTGTTGCATTTTCCATTTTGCTGATGCAACCAATTGTCTATATATATTTTGACCACGTTCCTATCTATCACTAGCTAAACAAGCCGTCCCCCAAAAATTATAACTAATTGTAGATTTTTACAATAAAAGTCATTTTTATCAACAAAAAATGTTGATTAACAGTGTAACAATTTTTATAATGACAATGAAATTGATCTCAATAAAGAGTATAAGACTTCAAATAAATCAAACTCACTTTGGTTGAACTAGGCAACTAGTCGCAACACAAAAAAAATTCTATTCCATTAAATTCATGTGCTTTGAGTTCCAAGTGTTAAAAAAATCATTAGAAACATATGGATACGCAAAGAATCAACAATTCTAGCAGCCGTGAACTAAAACCTTTGAATCTTTAGCAGTGAGTAAAACGGGTCTATTCTGCCAAGCAAATTCATGTTGGTAACTGAGTGAGGAATGTAGAATATCTTCAAATCAAATTAATTGAGAAGAACATGGGAACAGTGGTTCTAGCTTTAGATCTATAGAACATTTTCTTCTTCTTATAGGTTCCATTTTCAACTGTTATCACTATCTTCCCAGGTTCACTGATGAAAAAGGAGTTTCTAGTGCTGCTACCATCTACACTTTGGTTTTGCAGTAGTACACTGTATGAGCCTTCATCATCAGGAATGAACTCTTCCTTGTAGGACACATCCCATCCCACCACAGTTACATCCCACATTATTGTCACTCCAAGCTAGACACATTCCAAAATCAAATTACAACAAATAAGCAAATTAGTCCAACATGGTAAATAATAATAATACTTTTAGGTGCATATGCATAAGTGCATTCAATTTGGAAACAAAAAAAGATTCATGTTGTATATACCTGTTGGATCGGCAATTCAACTTTAGAAACCGTACTTCCTTTGATTTTAAGCTCTGAAACCTTATCAGAAGGTGAGAAGTCTTCATCATTTTTCCTCCTTAGACCACCATATTCAGTTGGAAGGTGTTCTGGGGATATAAACCTTAACAAATGACAAATGTTAATGGTTGAATAAGATTGAGAGAATGGAACACTAAGGCTCATGTTAAGCACACTTACTTGAGAAGTGTCTGTGTGACCTTCTGTGACCTAGCTAAGATGAACTTCTTTTTATTTCTCTGGTTCATGAACCCTGATAATAGCACTTGAGATGTGTAGAACCAAAATGGAGCATATACTATAATCTGCAAATTAAATCAAAAAATGGGGAGGGGGAAGAAAAATCAATCAGCATTCTGCAGTTTCAATTTAGATTAAAGCCTAATAGGCACTAATACCACTATGCTCTATTATACTTTTATAAACTAACATTTTTGTGAATGATCCCAGGGTAGTAGTTCTGAAACAATATTAGAGCCTTTTTGCTGACGGAGTTGAGCTCCTTGGTTCCTTGCATTGGTGTGTTCCTCAAATCAAAAACCTGTAGTACGGATGCCACCCCTCCTTCTCTAAAACAAAGCTTCTTCACAGCCTTTTCAATCATTTGAATCCTCCACCTCAAATACTTGTCACATTTGTCATCTGATCCAAATTTCTTCTTGTAAACACGCCTGTCTTTGAAAATCTCACAAACATGGTAACACACAGGACGACCTTCCCTATCCTTACTGCACAAGAATCCTGCATTATTTCCAAACTCAGAACCCAAATCCTCATCGGTGATCCCATCAACGTTGTTCTCGCGGCGCCACACCAGTGTCTTTTGCAGCATGTCAAAGGCCTCATTCACCTTGAAATCCTTGGCCTTTAAGAATTTCCTCAAAACAACATCAGTGCCCTCATGAGCCTTGCTTGGCAACAAAGGGACACCCCAGAGAGTAATCTCTCTAATCTGTTCCCTTGCCACTGCTATTTCTTGTGGTGCAAGTTTCTCATGATCTTGTTCTCCTAACAAATAGTTCCCAAGAATGGCATCCTCAACCTTGCAACGAAACTCGAGCAATGACTTCTTCATCTTGAGTTTAATATCAGCAGGACTAAGCGCCCCTGCGTCTCCCAAAGCTGTGGCATCAAGATCATCGTCATCATCTTCTTGATCACAATCACGATCTTCTTGGTTCTTCTTCTCTTGGACCTTGAGACTCTTCTCATCATTGTGGTTCTTCTTCTCAAAGAAATTGATAACTAGGGGTACCCCAACAACGATTTTCCCATATTCATCATTGCAACAACATTCATTGGCGTCGTTCATGGTTGCAACTCAAATGCTGTAATTAATTCTTCTCCTGCATGCACCGATCCTCCTCCTCCTAGAATAGAGAGGTCCACAATCGTGATTTGGACTGCAATATCAAGAATTTTCAGCGACTCAACGCGACTGCAATTGGAACCACATCAGCTGCATTTATCCGCGATTTGTCGTGATGTCAACAAACCCGACGAAACCACGGTAACCGATATTTAAAACCTTAGAGCATTTGATGGAGGGAGGGGGTGGAGAAGGAAAGAAGAGAGGAAAGGTGGCATTTACATTACATTATTACATGCATGGATGCATGCATGCATGCATGCATGAGAAGGCCTTGTTAATTTGAGACAACCCAATAATGTTGAGTGATGATGGATCACTTCCCTCAAATTGAGAATGTTCAACCGTTAGTTTAGGTGAGTAGCGCCAAATATAGATCACAAGTAATGGCTTGGTTTTTTATTCATTGGCAAATTATGTTTTTGCAGCCTCTTTGTATATGCAAGGGTAAGGTTGCGTACAATATTCCTCCCCCTTATCTGCGCATAGTATGGAGCCTCCGGACAATGGAGTTACGTGGTTTTTTTTTTTTTTTTTTTTTGGCAAATTATGTTTTTGAATGATTTAAACCAAGTTGGCATGGCAAGAGGACAACGCTCTTTTTCATGCAACAAAATCAATTCACACGGGCCAACCTCATTGTAATCACAACTACCCTTTTGCTTTCTTCTTTGCAATCTTAAAACCTGCCTCAGAAAAAAAAAATACAGGGAGCAACTTTTATAGATCCACTAGCTTAATAACCAGTGCCTTGCACTTGCACGCACAGGTGTTGAAATTTTAATATACAAAGTATTTTTTAAATTATTTTAGAGTAAAATATATAATCAAAATATATTGGATTTGCTCATAAAATTATTTGTCTTCAACATTTCACCTTTATCAAACACTTTAAAGTGAAGAAAAAAAGTTAAATGATGAGATATGCAAGGCGTGGTCAACGGAAAAAATATAGAAATATGTGATAAAAGTAGGAAAAATGAGATGAATAATAAAGAGAGTAAAGAGAAACATAAACTTACCCATAATGTCTTCCTTATTATGTCATTTAAATGGTAAGCCTTTACTAAAAAACTAACATTAGAGTAATAGAAAACACAGAAGCATGATGCATCCAAGGATGGTCTAGGATCACAAAGTGCAATCCAATAGTATTGGAATTGGGTAGGGGATGGATATATTCCCTTAAATTTCCGTGGATATTGGTTTAGGTATCGGTACTATAATGTTTATATTACTCAACCTCTTCCGCATACATCATATATATATATATATATATATATATATATATATATAAAACAAATTTTATGTGCAAAATAATTGTTTTTATGAGTAATATTCTAAATCTCTAATTTCTTACTGTATTATTATTAAAGATTGAAAAACACCAAACATTTAATTAGACTTTTAGTAAGCGATTAGAATATTAACTTTAACAATTATTATATTAGATGATGATCTTTGTCATTTAATTTGTTTATTTATAACTTGAGTTTAGAAGAATCAATGTTATTTTGTTTGTTTTAATTAAATTTTAAATATTTTTATGATTTATTATTATTAACCTTATATATAAGTAAAGTGTGAGACACTGATACACTTATAGATATATAAATATCCAACAAATAGGAAGATGAAGATTAAAATTGCTCCTCGAATAGACATAGGATCAAATATGGATATTATTTTTAAACATGAGCATGGAAACAAATATTACAAGACTCTACTTAGATCCTATCCATTATCATTTCTACTATGGTTGAAGGAAAGAAGAAGTAGAATATATATTGATTATAGTTATAATTACCCTAATAAAATTTAAAAAAGATTAATTTAATTAGTTTACTTTAAAATAATCTTATTTACCTCAATTAATGTATATTATAACTACCTTAATTTTAAAACAGAATATACATTGTTTAAAATAGCTTATGTCAACACTTTTTTTATAATAATAATAATAA
>PYAF01001756.1:428017-464458 GCA_007407185.1 Glycine tomentella
ATATCACAATAATTACATTAATTATGTATTTTTAAAATGTTTAAATTACCAATGATCAATCATAGAAATAGATTAATTGTCAACTTATATATAAATTCCCAGTAACATTTATGTCACGAAATTAATATAAATCATATGCGATTTTTAAACTTTTGAATTTTAAAAAAAAATAATTAGAATGTGTTATAAATTAAAATGTGATATTGAAAACACGTGATATTAAAAAAAAGTGCCATAATTATAAACCAAGATCTATTTAAGATTTAATGTTTTAATTGATTGATTTAATAAAAATATATATACATGTTATAAGTGTCTATGTTACTATAATTAAATAAAATAGTGTATTTTCATGAATTAAAAAATAAAATAATAAATAATAGAATTTAGCCAAGAAAAGAATGAATATGATGATTTCAACCTTGTACCATATCAGGTAGGCACTAACCTTCCTAATTTTGATCAGTACGGTATGCACGTACGAAATGTTAAACAATATTTTTCTATATACGTCAGAAATAAAAGAAACGTTAAACTATATAAATGTCAGTGGATCCTGGGGCTAGCTTTTTCATAGATTTTTTCATTATAGACTCAAATGTAAGATTTATTTAAAGAAAATAATAACATATACCACGAACTAACCAGTTGATGGTACTGTTCAATTTATAAATATTAGTGTCATGTATTGGCATGGTTTATTTATCGAATTTCTTTTACGATAATATAAGAAAAAAAAAAAGATAATATTATGTGAATAAAAAATTGTAACCAAAAAGTTAAAAATTATTAGAGACCATATACAAAATTCAAAAATCTATCAAGAACAAGAAACATTTTAGACTAAAATTTAACATAAACACCAATCAGAATTTTGCGGTAGAAGCTCTCCTAATCAATCAGTCTGCTTCAGAAACAAAATATATAAATTGGATGATAGAATTTTCTAATTATAGTTCTCTTCAACTAAAAAAGTGACGAAAGCAAAAAATATAATCAAAGGATTAGTATCCACTTGACCAACAGCACGAGTTTAATTAGTTAATTATCATATTGTCAAATATTATAACTTTAAACTCATTTTCAGGCAATTGTTATTTTCTAAAAATAAATATTTTCTAAAAATGAAACATAATAAGCAAAGAATTCGTACAAGTGATAAACAAGGCCACTACTTTAGGTTGACATTTCAACAATTGTTTCTTTGCAAAATACTTAACAAACTTGGCCGCTTCTTTCATTTAGTTCATAAAGATGCTTGTCTTATGCCTATTTGAGCTTTAGGACTATACATCACATGTAAGAAAGTAATAGTCAAGCCAGAGAAAAAAGTTCAATGAATAAAATATAATTCAAGAACGAACGTTTGGACATCTAGCTACTATATTCTACATAATATGAGGAAATCCTATTTACAATAATTTTAAAAAAAGAACCCAACTGGTAACTTAAAACACAAGAAATGGAAGAGGGGTGAAAAGAAGATTCACATTAGTTTGGCCACCTCCAGACAAGAAATAAAAATGCAACCAAACCTCTGAATGCTCGGTACATATAACAGGCCGCTTATCAACTGTACCCTACGGATGAATTTTAGAACTCTCGGTATTTAGTCAAATCAAATGTGAGAGTTCTCGAACAGCTGCAAATACCAAGTAAACCAGGTCAATACACTGGGCTAGTGCCAACAACATACTGACTATTTAAATCAATTAATGATATCAAGAAATTTACCCTCTTTCAGAGTCTCTGTAAACACCAACTAATGCTTCGGCTTTGTCATAAAAGGTGTCTTTCAGTGATATCACAATACTTTGAAAACCATTTCCACCATCAGCATCCTGACTAGTCCTTGCTCCTTCACAAGATTTTGAACGAATAAAGCCAGCAACCTTTGCAACATTCAAGTTGTCCAATGCAGCATCAACTTCGTCCAATATAAAAAATGGTGAGGGCTTATAACTGAAACAAGAAGCCAGTAGGGAACCATGTTAAAGGAACATGAAGATCAGATATAAGCAAAATAGTTTTAGGCTTATGTGAGATGTGTCAGTATATTAGTTACAAAATATTCTTGTTCTAATATTAGTACAAATAACTACCTATGGATGGAGAATAGCAATGCAAGTGCAGCAACTGTCTTTTCCCCACCAGATAGCTGCTCCATATCACGGAAGCGCTTTGTTGGGGGCATAGCAGTGTACTTGATGCCATGTAGAAATGGATCATCATCATTTTCCAAGTTTAGGTATGCTGTTCCACCCAGTGGATGCGTGTTGCTCTTTGTAAGTTGTTTGTAAATTTTATCTATATTACCAGATATATGGGTGAAAGCATCCATGAACAAGTGGTACCTGCATCCAACACAAACTTTGGCTTCATCAGAAGACACAAGATACAACGATTATCTTTTCAAAATCAGCTCCAAAACAGATGGCAAAGAAAACTCCCATATATCTCAATATGAACTACTAAGTAACTAGAAATCAAAGATACACAAAGAAGTCAAATAAGGAAAGCATGTCAACTTTTTCTTCTTTTTTTTTTTCGGGCGTGTGCGCAGGGGGGTTGGGGATGACAAAAGGTTATAGTTTTCAGAATTAGAGATTCGTAAGGGGCAATACCGCAATACATGTTCAGCAGAAACTTTTCCACAACCCCTTCAGAGAAATTATCAAATTATCAAGTCGACCAGGAGCTGATTGACCTTTTATTAGGAATCTTTTAACATAGGATCATATTTTGTGGATTTTTTGTAAAGTTATCATCACAATTCAAATTGGATCTTAAAGGATGTTACTATCACAGTTCTGAGGGATCATAAAGGTTCTTCTGAATTCTATGATGTGCTGTCAAAATAGTAAAAGGTGGAAGACAGGGAATGAGTGACCACCCCCAAAATAATAGTGGCATAGTAGATTGTGACATGTGAGGCAGCCCCTACAGCAAGATATTATCTAGAATGAAAATAATTGAAAACGAAAAGAGTAAAGCACACAAATATGTGTGTGGAGTAGCACATTACAGCATTTACTCAAATTTGATAAATCACACAATTTAGTATAGCATCATCTGTTACGCCTTGTTTGGTATGAAGGAAGGAAATAGGTTGGTGTTTGGTAGGTGAGACTTTTAGAGAGAAATTAATATAATTGTTGACACAGTATAATATCTCTCTTATTTCCACTCATCTCTTCTCTATCTCTCTTCCAATCAAACAACTTTTATTTCTCACTTATTTCCAATCATCCTTTTTTTATTTTCATCCACCCTATTTTCTCCTCTACCAAAAAGGGCATTAAAAATCACTCCTCACTTATACAAACAACTAGTCATTTCATTTTTTCTTTGCATGTTTTCTGATGTAATTTTAAGACTCACTAATGTGTCCACCTAAACCATGCACACTATAAACTATTGGCTAGATACTAATGTTATACAAAATACAAGTAATGGCAAATGAAACAAAAATAACTTGTACCTTCTCTGCTTAACCTCATTGAATCTCTGTGTTTTTTCCCTCTCCTCTTTCCTGACAGCTTCAAACTCTTCAGTTACAACTCTCTCTTTTTCTAGCAGAGCTTCATATTGGTCTAATGCCTTCAAATTTGGTGCTGTTCTTTCAATCTCAGATATCAAGGCATCCAATTTTTGCTTAAACTCTACCTCAATTTTATCCCTATGTGAGTGTCTCCTATCTTTCAGTGCCCTATTTAGTTGATCAAAGTCAAAAGATGGACCTGGAACTGAGCTATCAGTATCCATAGGATCCAGTATGATCGGGAGGCTAATCTGTTCTAGTTCACACTTTTCTAATATTTCCTGCTTTTGCACATTCAACTGATCAATCTGTGCCTCCTGTAAAGACAACAAAAATGTTGGTATCTATATTATGCAGTGCAAGTTACACAAGAGACAAGAACTGTACCCATCTAACCTTAGAGTGTATCAGACGATTAAGTTTGGATATGTTTGTTGTGGCTGCAGAAGCTTTCTTCTTCCACTCTTGGATTTCCTTTTCACAATCTTCTGACTTTGATTTCCACTCTACAAGAGTAAAAAGAGAACAGAAAGAATAAGATTTCAATGGAAGAAAAATACACAACAAATTGAAGTAATAGTGGATCTGTGTTCCCATCAATTTCAAATAGCAAACAGTAAAGGACTACCCAGATAAACCAAGCTTTCACCCCAAATCCACAAGGGGAAAAAAAAAAAGATAGCAAATCCAAAGAAAAACAACTATGTCACATGGTATTCTATCAATATCATACAGCAAACACAGGTTGCACCAAATACACCTTTAGCTTCTTCCTTAAGCTGATTAATCTCTTCAGTAGCATTCTCGGCTGCTAACTTTGCTGCAGCCTCTCTGTCCTGTACACGTTTTAAATCTTTCTCTAAAGCGCCAAGAGAAGCTTCCAATTCTTGAATTCGTGAACTCATATCCCGATTTTGCTCATACTCCAACCTGTAGAATATTTTCCAAAAATACAAACAAATCAATAGCTAGATGACAAATAAAACTGAAAGTTGAGCTCCAAGTATCTTCTCTTTTTTTGCTCTTTAGCAATTCTCTTGGGTAATTGAAAACCTTCTGAACATAAAAGGAGATGCAGTACAAGAAACTTTGGGTGAGTGAGAACACTGTATGCAACAAGGACCATATTCCGTATCACTTAACAAAAAGCTTCAGTTGAAGAACTAATTTTGATGCAGTACATCATAACTAACTCTTGGCTTCTATACCACAGAATTCATGATTTGAACCATGGACCAACCCACAAGAGTTATGAATCTAAAATTACTAATGTGAAATAGATCCTAACAACAAAACAAGTAATAGGTATTAGATGGACATTTGCTGACCACCCCCACTTAAACAGCGAAACAAATATACAGACCTAGTCTTCAACACATAATCCTCCAACTAGTATTTCTATTCCCAAGATAATATAGCAATTAGCTTTCTTAAAAGAGAGGAAAAAAAAAGAAAAAAAAAAAAAAAGATAGCTTAGCATCCTAGACTTGGTTGAACTTCAACAATTTGTAGTTTTCTTCTTTCCTCTTTCATTTCTAGCAAAGCACATACATATTACTTGTTTGCAAGCTCAAATTCATTCACACCTGTAAAATTATGTAGGTCATGTTAACAAATAACAAGGTACAATTAAAGTAAAAGAGAAGAAGGAACACACTGATATTTTAATTTTGAAAGTTGGCTACTCAGGTTCAGCCTCTCCTCTGCTATACTTTGAGCAGCCTTGAGTCGATTTTCTTCATACTCACGGATGTTTGCAACCCCAACTGACTTGCTGAAGTCTCTGTATATCCTATCAGTAATTTCATTTATCCTCTTCTCAAGCTTACGTACATCTGCATTGCTCTTGTTAACAGCATCATTTAACTGCAGAGCATAAACGCCAAGTAACCAATTAGATATAGAAGAATATTGCTAAAATGAAAAAAGGAAATGTAAATGCCACCTTCTGCAGTTCTGGACTGATGCATTCAATTCTTTCTTTGATGGTCTTTTTTTCTTGGCTCAAATTTGAAAGTTTATCTTCAATGCTTCGCTGGCAAAATTAAAAGCATAAAAATAAATGAGCAAAGACATAACTTCAAACACACAATCCTTAATTAACGTTAGCTTGCCTTTGATTGGTGCATGTTTTCAAAAATAAACAACAAAAAATGCAATTTTAACTATTTTTGCAAGGACAGAATATGAGCAGTTAGATTTCTCATGCCTACAAACAAACTATAGCCTACAGAATATGACCAGTTACTTCCTGCTAATTAATGCTGATATTTTAATGCCTATAATTATTAAATTTCAAATTTAAAAACTTATAAATAATTGGATGAAGTTTGTGCTACTAGAGTTTGGGTGGAACTTATGCATCCTCAACATATAAACTAGCCAAAAATCCTATGAGCCCTGGCTTTACTTGGTCATTTATTGTATCGTAGTTGGAAATTAAATGACTTGCAGCTTCCATGTTTGATTGTACCTTTTCAATCTCAGCATATTGAATTTTCTTCTCAAGCCCACTAATTTTTCCAGATGCTTCAGACTCTTTAAGGTGCATATCTCTTATTGATCCTAGCTCTTCCAATTCTGATTCATACTGCTCTTTCTTTTTATTAAGTCCTGAGAAAACAACATGATTATTGCAATAACAAAAGCTTTGAATTAAATTTTAAAAAAATGATAAAAACCTTCAATTTTCTTGTCATCCCACTGTTTTGACCTTGCTTCCATTCCACCACTAGTGCCCCCAGTCATTGTGCCAGATTTTGTCAACAGAATTCCGTCCACAGTTACAACTAAGCAAATCAAATTACATGAACAATGTTCACTAATTTGCAATCTAACAAGCATGATTGTATTAAATGCACCAGGAATGCATCACAAGCATAACAAATACACAATAGGATTCTCCAGAAGCCAAAAGGTATTTTAGATAAGAAACAAAATTACAAAACAACAAACAAGTGCAAAGACCATAGAGTCAAGTAAAAGTTATAAACTGGGTGCCAAAAAAAGGAGAATGAGAAGCCAGCGGGAAAAGTACATTGGGATCAAAATTGAACAATATCCAACTACTATCATTAAGCTCTAATGGCATGTCAGTAAGAAGGTAAAGAACCTGTAGATAATAGAAAGAAAAAAGGTCTAGTTACCTTTAAACCTCTCACCACTCCAGCTTAAAATTTTGGCCTCCTCAAGATCATCACAAACAAGAGTATTCCCAACAGCAAAGAGAATTGCCTTCTCCAAGGAGGGATCAAACTTGCACTAGTTAAGTCAAAAAAGCTTAAAGCACTTAAGTTTAGAGGTGTATAATTAAGTGGTTTGACAAAAATCATGACATTAAACTTTATGATGGGGTATTCCTGAGAAGCGAAAGAATAGAAAATACAAGAATGATTTATGCTCAATGCTTAATAGACCACCTAATTATAATCCAAGAATGCATCTGTCACTATATGAATTCATTAATTCAACAGTAAGTCATATAGCATTTTGATGAGATATGAGAGGAAACTACTGAAAAAAATCTGCAAATCTGAAAAAAAAAATATATTATATATTCTATTAGGGAAAGGGTTTGATTTTAGTGAGCTACAGAAAACAGCACTGACAACAGAAGCTAAAGCATAAAGCAATACACAACAAGAGGGGTGAGGACAATCTAACAATAGCAAACTGTTAAAAACTACCAAAACCAAGTGACAAGCAAACTCTGATGATGTTAAGATGACAGCAGGTCAATGCATCACAATGACAGACATGGTTACTCCACCCACAGAAACAGCCATTTGCATGATTTTGTTGTTTAAGGGGATTGCACATTCCTTTAGGATTTTGATCATACAATTCAAACGCAATATGAAGCATACAACAGCCTTATTCCACTTGGTAAAGTTAACTACATGGATCACACAACGCCATTGACCTCAAAGCAGGAAGCATCTAAGCAAAAAATATTTTATAACTATAGAATGGCTGGACAAAAAATTGAAGTTCATAAAAAGGTAATGTGTGTACTGATCGGTGGTCAATACATCAACTTTGTGCCTTCCCAGATTCAGAAATTTTCAAGCAATGTGGTTAACGTGTTTTTTAAATTAGTCAAAACTCAAAACAATAAAGTCATGATTGACAAGCTATATACAGAAGGTAAATATCAAGAAAACTTCAGTTTCATTAGAACAAATTTAAATAACAAATCTGCAAACACGATCAGAACCAAATTCTTCAAAGTAGCCACTGGAGAAAAAAGGATATTGAATCACGTCAAAAATCAGTTTTGCTGTACCCCCTAATGTGCGCAATCTTTCCATTATTGGCTTCACCCGAACGGATTCCAGAGGAATAAATGTCTGGGGAGGAAGCCTCTGATCTTTTAAATACTGAAAAGCAAAGAAATCAATATTCCAATCAATATTAATACATATAACAAAATGAAACCAATTATAGAGCTTCAATGTTCAAACAGGCAAAATTGCAATTTTAACACCAAATTCTAGCTATAGCAATCTGTTCAGTGCAACCAAAGAGCCATGTCAGACAACATAAATTCCACTGGAATTTTTTTTTTTTTTTGCTCGGCAAAGAATATATTATATTATATGTAAGAAAGGGAAAGGTACAAAAAAACAAAAATACAACCTATCCACAGACTAGGCGAAACTGCGGCTGGCTAATACATGTGAGGTGCATGGATTAAAAAGCCACAGAACTAACTGCAGATAAGGCTCAAACCCAACCATGAAAGAGGAGAGACCTGTTAAGACCTCCCCTTAGTACAAAAACCTTCCCTAATATGGCTAGACCAAAAGAAGAAAGGGATATTAAATCCATTCTCGAGGTTCGACAGCCATGACCAGCAGAAAAAAAGGGCATCCTCCATCAACTTAAGACCATTGAATCTGTCACCATGGAACACAATTCTGTTTCTATGGTTCCAAATGCACCACATCAATGCCACCCACCAGATCTGCCATCTCTTAGCCTGAACAAAAGAGCCGTAGAATGCATGCTGTATAAAATGTTCTTTAGGAGTGATAGGGAGAACCCCTTGAGTGTTAATCCACTGGAATGACAGATGCAGCAAGTGAGTTCTAGTCATCAAGGATGAAAAGACAACAAAATGAAGGTCCACCAGTTTGAAGGCACCAAACAAGCTTAATGCTTGGGCCTCAGTTAACAAGGTTTATGTAGCACATGACTTTTTGCTATTTTGGAAGTCCATAATAATTTTTTTATTTTGTATTTTTTTCAGAGCACAAGGAGTGTTCCTATGCATATACATCACGTATCAATTAATGCTGCTTTGGCTTCTTTTCTTTTTACTTATTCATGCTGTGTAATCACTAATACTAGAGACAAAAAAGGTAATTCAAATCAAAAGCAACAAAAACCATTAAATATAACTTGGTAATCATAAAATCAAAAGGATAACGCAAAATGGAAAAGAAAAAAAAAAACAGAATATTAGGAAAACTTATTAGGACCTTGATGCATTCCTTCCCAGTCTTTTCATTATCAACTACGACTGCATCCATAAATTTACCCATAGCAACAGTAACAGCTAGGTTATACTTCTTCTGTGTTGGTCTACAAAGATCAGTCATGCGACCATGAACTCCTTGAAACAGGCGTTTCAGAGTCTCAACAGCCTGAGACAACCTAACATCTCTCTCATTCTCATATCTATCAGCCTTCAATTCACGTAGTTGATTTTCTAATTCACCAATTTTTAACTTCAAATTTTCATATTTTTTCCTGCAGATCAAAAGTAGCACACACCATTACAAATAGCATCAGCAAAGTACTTTAGCGCAGTGGGAAGGTTTAACAATTTTTTTATAAGAAAAAAAAAGCATTGAATAACATGTTAATTTACTTGGAATCACGATGTTTGTCCTGCATCAAGCGTAGTTCTTTTTTCAAGTTTTCAAGGCCAACTTTATTTTTTGAAGAATTATCAAGAATTTTTTCAAGCCTTGCTCGCATCTGTTCTTCCTGTGAATTCAGTTCAGACTCCCTGTTTCTTAACTGTTGAAGATTTTCTTCCAAGTTCTTTTGAGCTTCACTATCAGCGTTTAGTTTCCTATCTAGAAGCTCCTTTTCCTCTCTAAGCTTTGCAGTTTTCATCCCAGCTTCCTCTTTGCTGTAATGCAACATCATTATTACAAATTCCAAAACAGGAAAACGTAATAACAAATGAAAAGTTAACATGCATGATAAGTGATAACTACTAAGTAAAAAGCTAAAAATATCTCTGTTGCTAATAAGGAAGTTTCAATTGAGAACACATGGACAAACTGCTAATGAGAGGCAATAGGTTACTGAATGAAATACCATATACAAGCAACACCGTCTACACAATTTTGGCTGATATAAATCAAAATCACCATGAGTACATTTTTTTTTTTTGCTCAGCAATCACCATGAGTACATGTTCCAACTTCTGGCTAATGACACTTGTTTTCTTTTTCCTTTTTATTTCTACATTATCCAACTAATGCACAATTTTAACCCACATAAAATAAAGGATTTTCCTTCAAGTAACAGAAAATAATATACAGAATTAACAAAATAGTTTTACCTTGTATCCCTAACAGTCTAGCTCAATAATTATCTCAACAGACCGGCATAATCAAATAACATTAGTACACAGAAGAATATATGGCAGACATGATTTTAAGAGCACACCAAAACTCAATAGCACTAAAGTTTTCTCTGAGCACAATGCAAGTATACTGTTTCCTAAAAAAAGGAGAAAAAAATGTGTGTGTGTGTGTGTGTGTGTATATATATATATATAGAGAGAGAGAGAGAAGCGGCAGTTGGCAAACAGCTACAGCAAATAAACACTCACATGCGAAAATATTCTTCCAAGTCATTGCCTTGCAAATCAAGCTCATCATCAACATCTCGTCCCTTTTCCTGAAGGTCTGCCATTTTTGCTGTAAGATCCTGGATATCATTCTGTAGTAATGCTATATCAGCATCATGCTTCGTTCGTTCAACCTTTTTTTTATCAAGCTCTTTCTTCCCTTTTTTAATTTTTGAAGTGATACGAGTCATTTCCTCCTTTAACTTTAGAAGCTCAGGTTGCTGCCAGGAGGGAAACAATCCCATAAACTATTCAGTGTATAGTGTATTTAAGAGCATAACAAATACAATCAATAATAGGAATATAGGAACAACTAAAAGATTTTAGCTAGATGATTTTCAGGTACTCCCAAATCATTTTATCTCTATTTTGTGTCTAAAGGAGTTGCCATCTTTACCACCAACGCTATTCCCAGATTAACAAAACCATTTTCCAAATCTAAAATTGCAATTTTCAACCCAGTTTTCTTCAAAATAAATATGACCAAAAGCAACAAAGTTCAAAGAGTAAAACATAGAATCAACCTAAGTAAAAAGTTCAATGGCTGGAGTTGATAATAGTATGATGAGAATGATCTTAACTTATAGTCCCCCCACCCCAAAATGTAGAAAAAATACTTACACTCTTGTCAAGCTTGTTGCTTTTCTCAGCAATTCTCTTTTCACGTAGTGCAACCTCTTTCAGATATTTGGCCTGCTCTTTTTTCTTTTTACTAGCTTCACTTTCGAAGTATTCTAGTTCTTTAACAACACCTTCACGACTTTTTTCCTCATCTTCAAGATCCTTAATTATTTCAGCATAATCGTTGTGTATATTAAACAACTTCCACAAGAAATGTTCTCCCTTCATAGATTTCTGCAAGAGAAAAAAACAAAGAGATACTTGAAAACTTCACCTGCAACAATAAGTCTGAGGACTGATCAGGATCAAGAGAGAAAATGCATGAAATGGCGGTCTAGGAAGAACACATGACTCCTAGTTGAAAATGAAGTAGAAATGTCATCCAGGAATGTAATCATATCTTTTCTTCAGTTGAAAATTAAATATATATATATATATAGGTACTTGATATTGATATAGTTAGCCACCAATTTTAACCACTGCAGGGGTTGTAGAAAACTCAGGTAGAAAGATTATTTATCAAAGAAATTAGAAACTATACACTCACGTACAGCTTAAGCAATTCCAATGAAGGGGAAACAGATACAGGGGAAATGTCGAGGTCACTAAAAGTGGAACCTATAATTTTTCGTCAGTAGCCTTTCGACCTTCAAGAGAAAGTTCCACTTTCATTCAACAATCTCTATCAATTATCAAACCAGGTCAATGGAGGTAGGAAGAACTCCGAAAAGCAGTGAAGTCATGGAAGTGTTGATGTAAGAAGGGTGATAGGAAAACTGAAAGTGAAACTCTTACTTTTTTTACTTTTTATAGTTAATAGAAGTACCACCCTGCCTTGGTCCAATTAGTCATGTGGCAGAAGAAAGTACAATAAAAACATAATCTTAAGGCTAAACCAAGCAAATGAAACTTCTTAGAATGTGGGTTTTAACCTAACTCAACCCCGAAAACTAGCTCATAGGGTGAGGGATGTCCCCCACTTATATATTCTATCTTGACACTATCTCTAGTCGATGTGGGACTTGGGTCTTTCCCAATATACCCCCTCACGCCCAGCACTTTTGAGCTTGGTGTGTGCATAATATGTTGGATGGCCCGATAATATATCTAGGATAGGCTCCGATACCATCTTAGAATGTGAGTTTGGAACTAACTAAACCCCAAAAGCTAGCTCATAGGGTGAGGGATGTTCCCCACTTATATACTCTATCTTAACACTATCTCTAGCCGATGTGGGACTTGGGTCTTTCCAAATATGTAGAATATTCTAGAGTATTAGAATTAGTTGTGGAATATTCTAGAGTATTAGAACTAGTTGTATATAATGAACTCTTTGGGTTAGGAGGATATCCTATGAAGACACATCAAATAGACTTAGGATCGAGCTTGGACCTTTGATGGGGAGGAACATGTACAAAAGCCACACAACCAAACAACTTGATAGGAAGGGAAGAATGAGCCCGAAACAAAGGAAAGGTGTCGATAAAACAAGATAAAGGGGAATGAAAATTTAGGACACGAGAAGGCATCCGATTGATAAGATATGATGCATGCAAGACAGCTTCCCCCATAGATGTCTATTTTTTCTTTCAGCCACCCCATTTTGTTGAGGGGTATTAGGACAAGAACTTTGATGGAGAATACCATGTTGGGTGAGATAGTCTCCAAGAACAGAATTCAAATATTTAGTACCACTGCCAGTTCGAAGAATTTTGATAAAGGTCTGAAACTGAGTTTGAATCATAGCATGAAAGTTTTTGAAGGTAGATGCGGCATCAGACTTATCCTTTAAAAGATATACCCAACATACCCTAGAATGATCATCAATAAAAGTAATAAACCAACGAGCACCGGAGATATTTTTCTCATGGGCTGCGCCCCATATATCATTATGAATCAAGGTAAATGGAGAAGAACCATGATGAACTCTAGGAGGATAAGAAATACGAGAATGCTTTGCAAACTGACAAATATCACAAGAAAAAGAACTGAGTTTTTTATTGATAAATAAGTTTGGGAACAACTGCTGAAGATAAAAGAAATTTGGGTGACCTAATCGATGATGTCACAACAAAACATCATTGCAATCATCAGACAAAGATAATGAGTGGTGCGCAAAATTTTTTGTTTCATTAGGATCCTTTTCAAAATAGTAAAGCCCTTCTTCCTCTCTAGCACTGCCAATTTTCAGTCCCGAGTCCTATTCCTGAAAAATACAAGCATGGACAGAAAACTTCGCAACACAATTTAACTCAGATGTAAGTTTGCTGATAGAGATGAGGTTACAAGTAAAAGATGAAACATGAAGGACTGAGTTCAAAGTAATGTGTTCAGAAAGTTTAATGGATCCCTTTCCAGCGATAGTACAGAAGTTGTCATCGGCTGTTCTTATTCATGACAGTTGATAGTAAGGGGTATAAGAACAAAACAAGGTTGCATTACCTGTCATATGATCAGAAGCCCCTGAATCGAGAATCCAACGATTACTACGATTAACATGGAATGTCGTACCTTGTTGAGCAACATGACTAGTTGCTTCAGCAAATTGAGGCATCACCTTCTGAAATTGCTCATACTCAACCTTAGAGATGAAAACCCTATCAGAATTAGGAGAAGCACGAAGCTCCTCACTCGTATTATTAGAAGAGTCCATAAGTCGCCTCAAACCAGAAGAGGGAAGACCGATGAGGTGAACGGAAAAAATCTCACAGCAAACGGACACCGGTAGGTCGAAAAATGGTGTTTGGAGTCAATGGTGGCCTTGTTTTCGTGATTGGAGGTGACTAGATAGTGTTTCTAGGAAATGGCAGAGAGAAATGACTTAAGGGTTTTTTTTAAAAAAAAAGGGCTTCAGAGTTGCAAAATGATAACAGGAAAACCTGTTCTTGATACCATATTATAATATGAATTCTTCTTATTCATACATTCAGATTGAAACCCAAAGGGTTCATTATATACAACTAGTTCTAATACTCTAGAATATTTCACAACTAATTCTAATACTCTAGAATATTCTACAAAACTACATCAAACTAAAACAGGCCAATTGGAACAACAGGCAACCTACACCTTATACACATATACAACAAGCATAAACAAACATAAATTGAAAGAGATCCCATTACCAGTTCTTGTTGCAGACAGAGATGCTTCTCTGCTTCTTCCTTCTGTTCTTTCTTCTGCTTTCTCTCCATAACCACAGTCTTCTTTTTCTGATAAACAAGCGCTGATTTTTCCTCAGCAGCACCTTTTTCCTCCTCAAACTGCTCATAGTCCCTCTTGCACTCGTCAGAGCCGGATATCTGTTCCACCAGCGCAGTGAGCTCTTTGGGATTCTTCGACGCAATAGACTCCACATCACCCTGCACAATTTAGCATTGTCAATTGACACCAGTAACAGATATAGGCCATGCTTGGATAAACTTCAGTTTAGAGTTTAAAATAGCATTGCTTAGTGCCAGAGGGGAGCGGCTACAATGGCCACCATAGTGGAGCATTTCAGTGTAATAGCTGTAGTGGACCAAATAGCGGCTGTAGCAGACAGGATAGTTGCGCTATGAGTTGTTTCCAGAAAAGCCCTTTGAATAGAGAATTAGGGCTTTTTTAGGGGGCTATTCTTGGGATTTCAATTTCCAAAATGAAATGTACAACTATAATAGGAGTGAAAATGATAAAGAAGAAGGCTTAGATTTTAAAGATGATGAGTGATGATTCCTATCTAAGAAACTAGTATTTGGCCCTTGTTGATATTTAGTTATTTGTTTTGCTTAAGGTCCTTATTATGACTTTTTATTGTTAATTATGAATTATGAATGTCATGATTTTTTGAGAATTTATCTCTGTATAGTAACTAACAATAGAAACTACCCCACTCTAGCATTTTTCAGGGATATAAAACGCTGCTTCTCCATAGAAACTTATATTCACCTCAAGCTTTTGGAGAAGTAAAACAATAGAGTTTCAACAAAAGTTAATTGAACAAAAAGGGGAAAAGAAGCGAAGCAGAACCTGAAAGACCAAGAAATTGCGAGCTTTGACGAGAATGCCGAGTGACTTGAGTCTGTTGTTGTAGGTCTCCCAATTGACAAGGGATTCGTCGATGCGGTACTCGCTGGCGCCGGCGCTGGTAATGGTGCGGGTGAACTTGATCTCGGTGGAGTTGGCGAGGTGGTAGACGAGGCGGACGAAAGCTCTGCGACCTTTCTGCTCCTTCTCGCGGTCGTCGAAGGCGTAGATGAGGTCCTTGAGCTGCGCACCGCGGAGCTGGCCGGTGCGGACGCCGAGGACGAAGCTGATGGCGTCCATGAGGTTGGACTTGCCGGCGCCGTTGGGGCCGATGATGGCGGTGAAGTCATAGAAGGGACCAATCACTTGGAAGCCCTTGTAGGACTTGAAATTCTCCACCTCGAGGCAGTGGATTTTGCCCGGGGAGAGTAGCGACGGCATCGTGAAGTCCGTGCGTGCCCTAGGTCGAATCGAAGGTGCGGTTCCGGCGAGGGTGGAGTGAGGTTAGGGTTTGAAATTGAATGGGGGGAGGGGGGAAATTGGCGGGAAAGGAAACCCTAAGAGAGAGTAGAGTGCGTCGTTAGTCGTTACGTAGCGAGTAGAGAAGAGAATGACTCCAGCAAATCCCACTCTTCTCAGGAATCTTCGCCTATCGAGGGCTCTTTTCCGCTTGCTCGCGTCATCGTAGCTCTATAGATTCAAAGCTTTAACGAAAAATTTACGATCGTTGATGGCTCAGCAAAATATAAAAATAAAACATATAATTGACTGATTGTTATGGTTTTAGACTTAATTAATTTAGTCACTCGTTTATTAAAATGTTCAATTAGATTATTTGATTGTATAAAACGTAACAACTATGTTATTTCCATTCCATTATAACTTTTCTTTTGTGAATGAAAGGGGCTTAAGAAACAAATTAGAATCCTCTTGGGAACACGATTGAGTTCACATCATCTAAAAAAATAGCCAGAGAAATAAAAGATTGAATAAAATCAAAAACTCTCAAATGCTCTTGAAGTTGTCACCCATAGCTGGCAAGCAAATCAGTAGGTTGGTTTTCCATCCTCAAGATATGAAATCAAGTGTACACACTTCCATTCAGACCAAACTCCTTAATAACATCCACCAAGTTAAGGTAAGTGTGCGGTGGTTGAATATATAATTGTCATTATTATATTATAGAAATAACTAAGTTTTTAGTCTTGAATTTTGAGTTTTATCTTTTAGATAAAATATTGACTAATTAAGGTCCCTAATCTTTTATTATGTTAATGTCATGTGTTTTTTATTTTAATTATTTGACGGGAGCTTATTTTCTAAAAATTGTTGCACTCTTCTATGCAATGGACTTGAGTACATGAAGTCCAATACCAACACAACAGTGACAGCATAGATCAAACACAACCCTCCCTTTCCCTTCTTTCTCTCATCTCAATCCAATCTCTCAAGAACTAGAGGGGCCATTGCTTTCTCTTTAACCTGCGCAACCTGAGAACCCATTTTTATCGCATGTTGAAACTGTAATCCAAATTTGGATTTCTTTAGTATACTTCTTTCTTATGTTATTATGATTTTGGGTTTTGGGTGTTTGATTCAATTGAGAAGTTCTTGAATGGGACTATTGCCAAAATTGGGGCTAGGTAATTCACAAAGGCATTAGATTGTAAGAGAGAAATAATTTTTGGAGTTTTTTAACCGCCAATTATTTAATATTTATTCAAAAAAAATATCTAAGCAATTTCTGGTAGTGTATAACCACCAAAAAATAACAGATAGTAATTGCAATAAAATAGTAAAAATATATAATAAAAAAATTGTCCATTTACACATAAACTCCCACAAGCTATAAAGTTGTTCATTTTAACAAAAAATAAGAAAATGGAAATAATAAAATTTAGTATGACAAAATAACTGAATTATAAATTTATTTATTAACTCATGAACTTTTTATCATTTAAGAAAACATAAAAGTTATTCAACTTTAATATATTGTAATTCTTCTTATTTCTTCATGTTAACCAACTTGTTCACTCCCACATGTTTTTTCTTTTATAGAACTCCCACGAGTTAAATGATATGAAAGGGTTAAAATAAAATTTTGATTCCTTATCCATTTTTATGGTTTTGATTTGGACCCTTAAATTTAGAAGGTTTCACCTATTTGTTTGGGGGGGTGGGGAGATTCAGCAGGCCCTAAGCCCAAAGAAAAGAGACTACAACGTTACTACTCTGGAAGATTGAACTCCCAAAGCATCATCAAGCAACAATTGATCCATGAAAGATGGTTGTTGCTCAGGCATACAAAATTCTTCTTCCTCCATAGCAATGACCCTATTAGTAGTTGCATCCGCTACTCTATTAGCTTCTTTATACACATGAGAAAAATTCACTTGACAGTCAACTATTATTAACCTTTTCATAGGATTGATTAGAGCTCAACTAGAAGAAGCACACCTATGTTTAAACTGATTCAAGCTCAAACTAATAGTTTGAGAATCAACCTCAACCTCTAATCTCTTCATCCCACATATGGTTGGCAATGTTGACTCCTTAAAACACTCCTCAAAGCTCTGCAATGAAGATAAAACACTTGCTTAACTTTTTAGAAAAAAAAAAGTATAAATCTATAGAATCTTTTGGATCAATCCTTAACTAGTAAACAATACAATAACCAACTTTATTTTTTGTTTTTTAATCTATTTAATTAAAAATACCACAATGGTTTTGTTAATTTTTTATTATTTTATTATTCAATAATTCCGTGCCTCTCTAAATTTGTAGATTGGTTAAAGGGAGTAGTTATAAGAATTATAATAATAAAAAAAGTAATTTTAGAAATAAAATGAGAAAAAAATGTGTATACCAAAACATCATATTCTCTAGAGTAATAACAATTATAACATAGATTATAGAGGAGAAAAGGGTAGTGGGTATTGCTTCACACAAACACAACAGTGACTGTCACCGTCGCCTTGAACGATCTTCTTATCAAGGTTCTTCTTCCCTTACTTTACTCTCACCCTTTTTTTCTTTTTTTATTATAATTTTATTCTTCCTGATAATTGTCAATGGTAGTCATCTATATTTGTTGTAAAGTTTTCCTACTTTTAATTTGCGCGATTCCTGCTTAATAAAAGGAAAATAGAAAGCGGTGGGCTTGCTATTACCTTTGTATATTATTTGGTGGAGAAATTTCATTTGTGGGAATATCTGGATTTTATGAAGAGGGAAAGAGATTAGAATTGAAATTGAAATTTGCTTGGTTGTCAAATGGTATGGTGTTCTGCATAGTGTGTTTATAATGTTTTAATTTAGGTTCTGGTTTTTAATGTTTTCAGTCTAGTGGCAGATCAATGCTCGATGGTCGTGTTAGAGGATTTTGCGACTGGTTGTTTCTTTGTGTTATTATGGAGATCATCACTTTGTAAATGAATGCGAGTCTGTATGGGTGTGATGATAGAATCTCTCATTTGGAACATACGAGTATGTCCCAAGAATGATGTTTTTTTTGTGATTGTTAGTGGGAATTAATGATTCCAAGTACGTTTAAAACTGTTTATTTTGCTGTTTAAGTGTTCGGCATGGTAATGATGATCAGAAAGTTCTGTAAGATCCTTCTCATAATTGTTCTAATAACTTGTCTTGTTTATTTACAATGAGATCTTTGCTCTTAGTTCATTCAAAAGTTCTTACTCAACATGAGACTTGTTGAATTCTTTGTCAATAGGCACTCTAGCTTGTATGTTAATTAGATTTGGGGAAAAAAGGTTAATGAATGGAAAAAAAATTGCTTGTCCTCAAATCAGGAGCTTTGTTTTGAAATAAATCATATTTGGTGTTCTTGTAGCAATAGAATGGTGGCTGAAATATTGAAGCTGAGAAATTTAACTTTTATTTATTACAACAAAGTGAATAAGGGCTTGTTTGGATAAACTTATGAGGAAGGAAGGAAAAATGAAATAAGCTTCACCAATAAGCTAAAGTTAGCTCATGCATAAGTTAAAAATAAGTTTTTGGGGAAGCAAATATGAGAGAGCTTCTACAAATTAGCTGATGCATAAGCTAATTTTTCCTTCCTATTTTCTTCTCCTATTAATGCTTATGGAGAAGTTTATCCAAAAGGTCCTAAGTTTAATTGTTTGTCTAAACTGCCTTGGATAAGAAATCATAACATTTCAAACACCTTTTGTTTTATTTATTTTTTTGCCATACACTGGGTATTGTTCAAGCAATAGATCTTCTCCACTCCCTTTTAAATTTATGCAGTGTTAACAGAGTTGTCGGTGGCTTGGAAACCAATTTCTATCGTATTTTTTGAAAATTGAGGGAAGCATTGGATAAGAGGCGTTGGAGGGCATGTGATTTCCAAGATTACGCTTTTATCTTGAAAAGGCTAATCTATTGGATGTTAATCATTTCATCCTAAACAATGGCATTTATAGGAATATTTTTCCTTGTAGTTTAAGTTCTACAACTGTGCCAGTGCAAGGTTTTCCTGTTATCCTGTTTTCTATAACTGCTTATCACATTGTTAGCACTTATAAATCCCCTCCTTTGAAATGATTTTTACTATTCGATGTTTAATGTGAACAGAACTATAAAGGAGGTCCAATTACAGCCAGAGAGATAGAGGATGCTATTTGGAAAAAATTCTATCAAGAAAAGCTGACATACTTGCACTGGAATAAAGGAGAGGAGATGGCCCCTACTATTGATGGAAAAGCAGTAACTCTTGTTCGGAAATTACCAAATGTAGACCCAACGTAATTTCATACACTATCATTTTGTGCAAATCTATTGACTATTATTGCTAGTTGTTTGATATGGGCTTTCTAAAGCTAGAGATTCAATATACATGCTTTACATAAAAAGCTTCTATTTGCTTTATATGCCTTTCTTAGACTCTCAGTATGCTCTATCTTCTTCTTGGATGTGCAACCCTTGCTTACAAACTCTTTCAGTCACTTATTTTCTTTTCAATGTCTGTTGAGATAGATCCCACTTTTTTTACATCTGGCCCATCATATATTTGTCCTAGTGAACTCTTGAAAAACTTATTTTCTTGTTAAATTATAGTTTATCCACCGTCACTACTGAACATCTGTGTAACACAATTTAAGTTTACCCACTTTATCTTGACAACATTAACTAGCACATCATTTTGGTGCTGTGTCCATCCGAAATAGCAGAATGGCATAGAAATAGATATTTAATCATTGGAAGGGAAAATATATAGAGAGGTTGAGTCTGTTTTGATCTTTAAGCAGTTTTTAATAATAATAAAAAAAAAAAGAAAATGGGTTAGGACTGATTTTGGTTTGTACCATTCTCATTTGCCTCAACATTAAGTGTAGCTTCCTTGTAAACCTGGTTGTCAGGTTCTTCTTGTGGAAACAGTCTTCTTGCTCACAGTATAAAAAATGGATTTCGTGCATCAACTCTCCACAGACCCTACAATTGTGGCTGGGGTTACTCTATAGTCAGTAACTTGAATGCTGTGAGGAACACTAAAATTTTCAGATCCCATTTCAAGTTCAGATAATGGTTTCTTGTCAATAAGTGGCCCATGGAGATTAGTGTCAGAGATTGTTTCTGTTCAAATGATTTCTCTTAAATGGTTGGGTAAATGTATGATAAATGAATGAGTCTAGAGTTTGTGACGGACTGTATGTTTTTTGTTGTAACATGAACTCTATCATAAATTTGACTATTTAAGTTGGTAGGATTGTATTTTACTCTTTGTAAAGATATTAAAATTCTTTTATTTTCCAGCATTTATCAGTTTGGTAGTTGAAACTCTGAGCTGGTTCTTACCTGTGAGTCTGTGACGTATCTTAAAAATATGGTAAAATTCTATTTCAGAGCCATGGTTGGTTTTAGCAAATGTTATGTATAAAACCTATAAATTAGCTGCCCTTCTGTGGTGTGACAAACTTCATACTTATCATGTGCAGTGGTTGTGACTTGTGAGTATTATTTCAATTATTTTTTTCGTTATTAGGTTGAAGCTTATGGATAGTTTGAGTTGTGACTTGTGATCACCCTCTTCCGTAAAACAAAAAAGTTTGCCAACTGACTGGTAGTTTAAAAAATGTTGAAACTAGGTCTTCCTCCATTTTGTTTTTGTTATTCTTTGAGTTCCACAAAAGTTGGAGATTGACTGATGATTGACCTTTCCATCTGGAGCTTATTAATTAGTGTATTATCATCTCCATTTTTGTTATGATGGTCTGGGTTCTTTGACAGGAGTGTTTTTGTAGGAGATGTTGTGGTTGTGAAGGACCCTGAGAAGCCAGATAACTACCTACTCAGGAGATTAACTGCAATTGAAGGCTATGAAATGGTTTCTACTGATGAAAAGGATGAACCCTTTATCCTCGAGAAGGATCAATGCTGGGTAGTGGCTGGAAATGAAAAATTTAAAGCCGAGGTAAAAGCTGCCTAACTTTGCTATCCCTAGGTGGATCATTATGCACCTCTGCCACAATTTGAACAATATTATTGTATTAATGTCACAGTAAAAGTTTTATATTAAAACATCATTTATCAAGCAATGAGTTATCATTGATATACGAGTATTCAAGTTGATTACATACTCTTAGTCATTTAAATTTTCTGAAATCAGTGTTTAAGATTAATTAGATAACTAGATTGTTACAGAAGATCGATAAATAGACTCTCAATAGATTATTGGTTAAAATAATTTTATATGATGAGTTAGTAGAGGTGACTTCACCTAGTGAGATAAGACTTTTGTTGTTTGTTGTTGACTTAGTGGAGTGTAGGCCAATACTTACACTTTTGTCAACAAATCTGACATTATTGACTGGATCTGGACTTATTTTTCTGTTAAACCCCCTCTTTTTAAGACATAAAAATGAAAGACTGTAGCTTATCATGGCAATTCAGTCAAGCAACTTTTGGAGTTCAGTTTATGATATGGCTAGAGGTCGTATATGTTTGCGAGTTTGACTTGATTCCCCAAGTGGAAATGTTAAATCCATGTTTTAATTCATTCATGACTTTTGGTAATACCAAAATTGCTTATTCCTAAACAATAACTGTGGTTATAACCTGAAGAGGAAACAAAAAACACCTCTTAACAGAAGAAAAAGAAATCACCCACTAATGATTTTTAGTGAGACTCTCAATATTTGATTATTTTCTATGTAGCACTGTTTGGTTAAGTGAGAACTGGGGATATAATTAATTTGAACCTCAGATTTTCTCCTTATTCCTTGACGCCTTCTTACAGCTTTGGAATTTTGTAAGTGACCAATTATCTTTAAACTTCAAAGTGAATGTTTCCACAAAGGCTAGTAAATCTGCTGTAATATTTTTGCTATTCTTTTCCCTCTTTAATTGCTTGTAGAACACTAGGAACAATTAATTGTTTAATGCTCCCAACCCAAATGGCAGGAAGCGAAGGATAGCCGAACATTTGGTCCAGTTCAGATGACAGACATTGTAGGCAGAGTCATATATTGCCTGCGAAGTGCTGTAGACCATGGCCGAGTACAAAACAGGTGAACTAAATTTCTCAGGCTAACTAAATTATCATGAAGAAAAAATGGGGATGCTCTTTGAGTTGATTGTTGATATATTTTACCCCTTAACCAGTGATTTCGGCATGCAAGAGGATACACCAGTGCTGGACCAGTGATTTCGGCATGCAAGAGGATACACCAGTGCTGGAAGTGGAACTTGATGTTGATGAGATGGCAAAGAGTCACAAAGCTTGAAACATTTTTTCCCGAGAAACAGTAACTAGTTTACTTTATGCCTGCCTTAGTTTCTTCTTGTCGATTTTCCTTGAAGCACAGATGAAGGATAAAATGTATGATTTTTAAATTGTTGCAATGGCATGGTGGTGTTATGTGGATGTCCTCGGCATGTTAGGTAATTGGCTAGCTCTTCCCAAGCAGAAATTTGAAGCTGTCTGTGTTAAAGCTAGAGTTCAACATTATTGTATGCTAAGTTCAAAATTGACCAAATTTTGGTCTGTTTGGTTAATGGTCGAGGATGATAAGATAAAAGATAAAAGGCTGCATTATTAGAAACAATGGTTTCAGATATTTTCATTTTGATGGCTGCTCAATGACAATGATAAAGAGTTCACATGTCATTTGAATTTCAAGGGCGATAGTCTTTGATATCTGGTTTTTTAGTCAGTTAAGTGAGTTTGTAAAAAAGAATGTTGAAGTGAAACTTGATTGAATCACAGGCGCACACAAACGAGTTCTTGTTTTTACTCTGCGTCACAATTTGTGGTTAGTTAATGACCTGCATTAACATGAAGCATGCAAAGGCGGAATTGATTTCTTGGATCCTCTGTTGATATTATGGATTATCACTTCTCACAAACATTCATTCTTGATTTGGGAGTCACGTATTGCCATCATGCTAGATATGAATCATTATGGCAGTTGCATGCATTACTACGATGTGTGCTTACATATTTTGGGTCATTCGATTACATTGCTAAAGATCTAAAGGATAGATTTGATTGCGTGAAAGAAAAAAGAAATATTTAAATTAAAATAGAAAAAATAGACGTAAAATCTACACTATTTTTAAAATTTTTCCTTTGAATTGTATTTTCTACCCCACAGTCCAACCACCCCTAATTGTGATAAAAAAATACAAGTAATCTTTTAAAAACTTCCATAAAAAAATCTTTTAAAAACTAAAATATTAATATATTTGTATGTTGTCTTGATCCTATGTTGTGTAAAATCATCCCTGCATTTTTTATACGTTTTAAATGGATTTCATCGTTACACAATGTTTTATTTTATTTCTTTACAATTTAAGTAACTCTTCTTTCCAACCCAACAACTTAAGTTTTTTTACTAAATGGATTCCACAAAAACCACACATCCTTACATTTCATCAACACTAATTATTAGTAACTTATTATTATTATTATTATTTAGTAAAAATGTAAAAAATAAAGTTTAGCATCGGTGTTTACATAAGCACTTGATGCTTGATAACTTCTTAACTAAAATGAGCTTGATAAGTGGTTCTTGACGGTACTGTTATCAAAATCGGTCCCGTCTGATTGGTCGGACTGGTTGGATCAGAATCTAGTAATATAATCGGTCCAATTTTACTATTGGACAGGTTATCCAGTTGATCCGGTTAAATCCGGTCAAAATTGGTCGGTTGGTCCAGCCCGATTAGGTCTGGTTTCGTTTTTTTTTCTTATTCAAATAATGCTAATTATATACTTATATATAATAGATACATATATAATTTTAAATTTTAAATATATATCGGATCAAACCGAACCAATTACTTACCCACCGATTGAACCACTGATCCACTTTTCGATCAGATCAATGACCAAGTCGATTTTAATAACACTGCTTGATAGACATCGTTTTCATACTAAGAACCTAGGATGGAGACAGCCTAAATGTGAGAATATCGTCTATAATAATGCAAAATATTAACCAAGAATTTAATCATGTGAATAAAAAAGGCTTTATTAAAAAATGTTACATTTATTTTATTGATTTCTACATCTCAATTAGCAAATACTCTCTCTCTATATATGTGTTTCGTCCTACATTATAAAACTCAAACACCACCCCCTTATCCTTTCAGTCACAATGAAAAGGGATATTATTTGAGTTGTATGGGTGCAAGAAACTGGTGACTTTCTTGAAACGAGAAGCAATGCCAATACACTCCTCCATAAGCACCTTTTTACTAGTTAAAATATATTAAAAATTATAAAATCAAGAAAAAAAAGTCATTAATTAAATAAGATATAAAATCTATTAAATTTTATAATTTTTAATAAATTTTAATAAGAACGTATGTTCAAAATTGTGTTAGAGAATAACACTATCATTTCTGTTCTTAAATTGTCCGTTGAAAAAAAAGAAACATAAACAGATATTTGCACTACTATAGGTGCTGCTATAGCTGTGGTTGGGCCCTTCTTGACCTTTTTTAATTGTACTGAAAAAAAAAATGGCACACGATGACAAGTTTGCCCCTAAAAGATTCCATATTTACGAGAACATCCCTTATCAAACAAAACCTACGAATCGCATGAAAAGCAGCATTGAGTGGGAGTGTTCCCTCTCCTCTCTTCTGCTCAAATAATGTCGCAAACAACGCTGCACCCTTTCGTCGCCAAAAACTTTGGTTAGTGTTCCCTCTTCTTCTCTCTGCTTTATGATTATTCCTTCTCGTTATTATAGAATACAAAACTAAACAAAACCTTAGCCACGCTTAAGTGTTTCAGCTTCAAAACCCCGCCTCATTTCTTTAGCTTAAATTACAAATTAAACACTAGGGTTTTTAAATACCTGTTTCTAGTGACATAAATTTTTGTCCTTTTTCAATGAAATCCGTAGCTTTATGAATTATGATTGAAAGCTTCTTTTTTCTGTTGTTTTTAGTGGTTTCTTAACCCCATCATGTATGTTGTTACTTGTGCTATTGGCGAGCCTATTAAGGGGGTTTTGAGGCTTCATCCTTTTGGGGAAAATGATATTTTGAGTTTGGGTTTATGATAGAATGTTCTGTGCGTTTGTGGTTTTGAAGCTGGCTCATATTGCCCACTATCTATTTGTTGAACAGTAATGTTATTATATCTACACCAGGATTTCTCCTGGTAATTGAGATGTTAATGAACATAAAACATTGAGCAAACGATAAACAAGGCAAACTAATAATTTACATGTAAGTAACTGTGTAGATATAATATTACTACTTGTTTAAATGATCATTGTGAGTGGTAAGCCATAGCAATTGTTCACTTCTGTTATTAATTGAAGCGGTCTTTCTCCAGTCTGGAAGGGCTTATGACTTGTTAATGGGCTTCTTGGTATTGTTTGTCAAAATAAGCTCTTTTTAGTTTATTTCAATAATTTTCATGGCAAAATTTATAAGTTATCATGTAATAAAAGCTTATTGAATGAGTGATTAACTAAATTGTTTACCCATATACACCCTTTGTCCATGCAATGTTTGCTTTCCTGAATGTCCTTTCTGTCCTGCATTTTGCAGTTGTGATAGTTTTTATATTATTCATCATTTTCCACCATGGTTATCAGCATTATTTTTGTGAAAGTAAATAATCAAAGTGCAGTAATGAAAATGTTGGTCTTCATTGACAGTAGGGAACAAGCTTCATGTTGTTGATGACTCTTTGAAGGGCACTCACCAAACTTAACATTTACCTTTTTCTTTTCTTGGATGATTGAACCAATGTGGATGTGCATGTTTTATCTGCAAGCTGCTTGTAGAAGAGTGTTAAGTCATAATGATTGTATCATGATTAGTTTGTTTCTAAGCTGGCTTTTCTAGAGTTGGCTCCATGTTAACATTCAGAGCTTGAGTACTTGGTGTGTTATCATGGGTTTATTTGGCTTGACTGCTTGAGACCATGTTTTGTGTCATTTTGCCCTTTAATTTTTTGACAAGTGCTAGGAACATACTCTCTAACTCACTCTTTGCTACTGGTTAGAATTTATTGGAAATTACAAAATCAAGATTCAAGAGCATCACACATTTTTGTGGTTTTCAATAAATTCAAAACTATAAGAGTGTGTTCTTCTATTTTTTTTTTCTTCCTGTTCTAATACTTCTATATATGTGGTGTTAAGTTATTTTGGTGTTATATAACGGCAGAAGGCAAGTGTCTCCCATGTTCAGGTGTTTCTGGAAGAACTGCTGCTGTATATTCCTACTCTTCTCTAGGTTATCACAGAATTCATTCCCATGTCCAAGTTAGAGGACTAAAGTGTGGCTTTAGGGGTGCATCTTTTGTATGTGAAGCAAAGAGGAACCCAGATTTCTCAAGGCAAAACAAGCACGGGTCCTCCAGAAGCAGAAATCGGAACAGTGATGGGAGAGACAGCTTTGAGAGCTTTGACGATGATATGTTTTCTTTAAAAAATGGACCGCCTGTGTCTCTTTCAACCTCAGGAAAATTCCAGGCCACTTCAGCCCCTGGTCCTAGGGAGAAGGAGATTGTTGAGCTATTTAGGAAGGTCCAGGCTCGGCTGCGTGAGAGGGCTGCTTCCAAAGAAGAAAAGAAAGTTGAAGCCTCACGAGCGCAAAGCAAAGAGAACAGTACTGTAGATTCCCTTCTCAAACTACTGAAGAAACACTCAGTTGAGCAAGTGAAGAGAAGTAGTGGAGGAGGCAGAGGAAAAGATTTTAGTTCAGACCAGTTGCAAGAAAGTAACCAATACGATGGAGGACGAAACTATAAAATTTCTGATTTGGATAGTATTCCAAAGGATGAGCCCCAAGAGGACAATGTCTTCTCTTCCTCGGTAGCCAGGCCTCGATCAAATTTCCAAAGAAGGTCTCCTGTTCCTCGTGTAAAATACCAGCCTGTCTCTAACAATGAGGATGATATGACTGTAGTGCCAGTAGGTAGTGAGGATACAGAGAACAATCAGGATCAGATAGATTTGAAGCTTGATGACGAAGCTGAATCTGACTCCGAATCTGATGTTGATTCAAAGGATGAGCTTTTCTTCCCAAACATGGGGATGGCTGAATTGTCTGAGGATGATGATTCTGAGCAAACCTATAATGATGAGA
Organism: Glycine tomentella; assembly: GCA_007407185.1. NCBI lineage: Eukaryota > Viridiplantae > Streptophyta > Magnoliopsida > Fabales > Fabaceae > Glycine > Glycine tomentella. The sequence goes on from PYAF01001756.1 coordinate 455,635, forward strand.
GTGTGGAGGAGCAGCCGGTGGCTCAACACGAGGATTTGAGTGCACTGAAGCTGTCTGAATTGAGGACACTTGCAAAGACTCGTGGCCTGAAAGGATTCTCAAAAATGAAGAAGAGTGACCTCGTGGAGTTGCTAACTGAGAGCTGATTCTGATGGAATGATATACGAGAAGAAAAAGGGACAAAACAACACATGCCATAGTAAAATAGATTTTTTTTTCTTTTCTTGCTTTTGACTTGACATTCTATCTGATGTTTCTTTGTGTTCTTTTTTTTTTTTTGTCACACTCTAATTTAATTTTTCCGACTACTTGAGGTTGAGAGTTTGTGGAACATTAGACTATTAGAGTAATTATGATATCTTTGCCTCGGAGAAATTTTAAATTTGTAGTTATATTCCCGGGATGATATCTTGTGGCATTTAATTATTATGTGATCCAGTGACATATCTGGCTAGTGAGAGATTACATCATTGTCTTAGTATTTTGGTTATCTCCTTTATTCTTTTGTTTGTGAGATTTTTTATGGTCATTCGTATAATGCATGTGCAAGCATAAAGTCAGAAGAAATATCCATTATGGTTTTAGGTTAAGAATGTACACCTCAAACCTTCTTATGAACTAGTCAAGGTGGCTCAAAAACAAAGTGTCTTGGCCCATGTTAGTTAATTTCTTAATGATTTTGTTCACAGCAGGCACATTGTTTGAGCCTTTGAGGCATCAGGCATGATTACCAAATACCAAAAGCCGAAGAAGGCATCTACTTTGCTTAAATGGCCGTTTGGAATCTTAGTTACACGTAGAAACAAACAAGCCATTAAAAATAAATTATGCCTTGCAGGATGGGTTATGATTGTCCCTTTTTTTTTTATCAATTAATATTAGTTATTAATTTTGTTAGAATGTTTGTAGGAACGTTTAAATCCAACCCACGATCTTTTCTTCTTCCGTCCATCATTAACTCAATCCTTTAACTCATGATTGTACCTTAAACAGTTTACATTTAGATCTAAACCTTGTTGAGTATAATTCAGATTTAACTAATTGTAACTGTAGTTAGTGATTAGATGGTTAGGGTGATGAGTGGTTTCCAATAGTTATAAATACACGTATAACTGCTCTAATCCTATCATAAAATGAGTGAAGAAAAATAAGTACACTACAGAATTTTTTTAAATTATTTTTTTCTGCTCTTTTTTCTCTGTTGAGTTCTATGAAACTCGCCTGTAAATTCAAAGAAATCATTGCTACATTAGTTTAATTTATACCAAATTTAAGTCAGAGGATGGGATCAAGTAAATTAATTTGAATTAAAACAGGGTTGAGTATACTGAAAAAGTGGGTTGAGTATAGCTAAAAAGTGTAGCTTTTCACAATTTAGTGAATCAAGTTCAATTTTTTGTTGAGAGAAGTGTCATATTCAATGTCCAACTATCTCTCTATAATATTACTTTTAAATAAAAATATTTATATTGAACCAAGATAAATAAATAATGCAAATTTTTGTTGTGGCTTTGGGGGTGATTGTTTTAGTTTCTGAAATTTGAAAATATATTTTTTTGGTCCTTGAATTTTGATAAATTGTTGTTTTTAGTTTTTGACATAATAAATTGATACTTTACGTCGATTTTTAATACTTTGTGATAGTTTTAAAATGTAAATTCAAAATGAATTAGTATTATGATTTAATTTGGAAAATCAATCTATTTAATTTCTTGCCAAATTGGTTTTTTAACAACTTTTAAAATAAGTATAAAATTGGTCTTTGATATCAAAACTAATTTTAAACAAGGTTTAATTATTATTTTAGTCTTTAAATTTGGAGTGTGTGCTTTTTTAGTTTCTAAAATTTAAAATTGATTTTTTCAATTTTAAAAATTGATTTTTTTAGAGTCTAGTATAATAAATTAATACTTTATGACAATTTTTAGTAATAATAAATTAATTTTTATTTTTTAGCAACTTAAATTTGCATTTTAAAATTATCATAATGTTTAAAAATCATCACAAAGTATTAAATCAACATAAAGTGTGAATTTATTATGTCAGAAATTAATAAAACAATATCAAAATTTAGGGACTAAAAACAAATAACTAAATTTAAGGATTAAAATAATAATTAAGTCTTATATGAATTGATTATTATTAATCTATTTAAATAATAAGAATTGTATATTATTTGCAGATCAGGTGGAGCGACAAAGAATCGAATTAGATCCATCTTGAATTAATAATGGGACGTGATTTGAGACATTTAAAAGATTTTTGTTTTGTTTTGAGGAATATTATATGGTCAGACTTGACCCGAAGTACTTACGTCCAAATTGGGCAAAATTGGTTCAAATTTTAAATACCCTTTAAAAGGAGGGTTGTCTTAGTTAGAGAAGGCTATTCTAATTAATTAAATTAAAAAATTTCAAGACTGCAAACGTCTTCACAACAACTTAAAAAAATCAAAAAGTTCGAGCCATACATGCTCCAGATATTTCAATTTCTCTAAATAATTATCTATATTAATAATAATGAAAATACCTTCACTTGGTGGAGAAATTTTACTGGATCATTTTATCATTTTCATTTTTTAAATTGGATCATTTTATTAATAATAATTACTTACTACTTTCATGTTGTTATTTTATTTTAACTTTTTTTTAGAGTTAAAATAGATAGAGAGAGTGTCTTTCTCTACTAATAATTTATGATGAGAATTATCCTATTGGTGTACCCATCTACTATTTCAAATTTACCTTCAACTGATTTTTCCATTACTACCTATCCCAAAAAAAAAAACATCACTTTCAAAAGATAACACACTTAATCGTTCCACTATCACACAAACCTTAATTGATTCGTAAATAGTGAGACACGAAGTACTCACTTTGCTACGGTAATAATAATAATAATAATAATAATAATAATAATAATAATAATTTCTCAAGATTATTTTATTAGTATATTGCAGAAATATAATAAACCGACCCAATTTCTTGTTTTATATAACTCGGTCAAGAGCATATTTAGGATTAGGCACCATTTCAGTAATTTTAAGAAACAATTGTGCATTTTTATGCATTTTTTATAATGAAAATATTTTTAAAAATAATAAATTTATTTTTCTTACTTTTTTGAATGTTCAATTGACTATTTTTTTAAGAGAAAAAAGACTTTATTTATAGAGGTGTATACCAACCAAAAACATACTTAAGATGTGTCAAAGTCCGAACAGCAAAAAATTACAGGGAGAAATGTTTCAATTGGCTATCAAAATTGCATATTCAGATTTAGTCGCTAAATCTTTTTCAATAGATATACAATTACATTATCCGATTTTTCTATACATACTTAAGTGCAAGTAAGATTCTATCAATTTCAGTTTTTAAAATTTTCACTGAAGTTAAAGGCAACAAGAATAGTTAACAGTATTTTATAAGTTATTTATACTTAATATCATTTTTATTAGAAACAATATATTCATTAAATGAAACAATTAACTATTAATTATAACCTTAAATGCCGATAAAATATAATTTTGTTAAACATTATTAGTTATATATACATGTATGTGTAATCTTTTAAGAAAATGAGGTCACTTAAGCATAGGCCTTACTTGCTTATCCTTCGAGTTAGCTATGGTTTTAAGGAGCATTCTTATTCTTTGATTTTGTTAGCTATACATGACCAAACAACTCTATACAATATCGGCAGCATCTTATTAATTTTTATTTTAAGAGACAACAAGTAGTCCAATTTAAGTACAGCTCCAAAAGTGGACTCAATCTCAAGGACAAGATCCCAAAAGTGGTCTAGTTGGATGCTTTTTAGTGTAGAAAAGCTGAACTTGCTTGTCAAGTGAGTAAGTAACAGTGCAATGAAAAAATAGTATATTTTTTCTCAAATTATGTATTAAATTAAAATAATTATGTGCTTTAAATTAAATTATGATGATGAAACCATTAAGTGAATGATTCAATTGATATAAAGTTATTTTGACTTTAATTAAATGTCTTAAGTATATAATTATATTAAATATTTAAAAATATCATTGGCAATGATCTATTCAACTTAAATAAAATTGTTTCACATAAAAAATGTATGTAAACTTCATATCTGTGATGATGTATATTAAATAGAATTAAAAAATATCACTATTGAAATATAAATGTGAAATAAAGTTTCATATAGAGTAAAAATAAAAAAAAGGAAAAAATTATAAATATGAACTTTAAAATTTTATCAAATTCAATTATATAATTTACATATAGTGATTTATTCGTAAAAATTTATCCGATGTTAACCTCTTCAATTTTTCAACAATTACTAATAAATTTAATTCAGGTAACTTTTTCTTTTGAAATTGTAATAACCATCGAACATTTTAATTCCTATTTTATAGAACTATCGTTTTAAATTCACTTTAGTCACATTAAAAAAAGTAACTGAGAACATTATAACGAATGATATTCTACAAAATTAAACAAAAAATAGCCTAATAATCTCACATAACATGGAATTTACTATTTTTCTTGCTAGGCCCATAATGATGTGATGACTTGTTTATAGGCCCATAATGAATATTATCCGCGTCTGAAACACAGTACCATAATAATAGTTTGGAGTGGAGCCAATAATTCAATAGCAGCTTCCGTCAGAAAATAAAAAATGGGAATATTTACAATTTCATTTGTTGGGTGACCCCAAACCTGAAAAGTTTAGCTATTTATGAAACCTGTGGATTTTGGGTTGCTGATTTTGTGACTAATTTGTGCTTTTTTTCTATCCAAATTTAATCCATCACATGGTGAAAAGAAGTGGAAACAAATCCTTTTATGATCTATAACACAAACCATGACGTATACGGCAAACAAGATAGGTAATTAATAAGAAATTCATGAATCATGACATTAATGTTAAGTTCTTAGTCAGCAATAGCATGACTGACTTGTGAGTTTTTAGGGTGTATGAGAGTTGTGCTTGAATGAAGGTTGGGATTCGATTAAACCCTTCTTCAATGGATCCAAATTCGTTAGCTTCTTCTCACCTAAAAAAACAAAACTGAATTTATGAGGGTTTTTTCTATGGGGGAAGTAGGTAGAGACTTTTTGGTGCAACTTTATGAGAATGATACAGCTATATATAAACAAAAAGATAAAGCACTACAATGAATCGTAATAATTATTGGAGAAATGATTATTAAACATTATCTGAGTAAGGAACAAAAACTTTTAAAGATTTTTAATTTTGTTTCTTTCTTTTGTTTTATTTTTGATTTATCATTGAGTTCATCTACCACCGACCCCAATTAATTTGGATTAAAGGTGCTGTTGATGTTGATGTTGATGTTGAAGAGTATGTTTGGGATAGTTTAATTTTAAAGATTTTATCCTTTTTTTGAAGAAAAAAGTTCTTTATGTTAAGTTAACATCTTAGAATGTGGGGTTTGCACATAACTCAACCTCAAAAGATAGCTTATATGGGTAAGGATTATTCCCACTTATATACCCTAACTTGGCAATATCTTTAACCGATGTAGGATTTTGATTATTTCCAATACAAGTTCTATTAATTAGTAATTTGTGAGTCAACTCTAAAGTCTTCACCATTATTCATTTTTCCCAATGTTTTAACCAGAAAGCATACATATAGAAAAACATAAAGAGTACATCCTGATTTGATCGTGTAAAGAAGTTAGAAGGAAGGAAGAAAGAAAAAAGATAGAAAGGAAAAAGAAAAAAAAAAGAAGAGAAAAAACAGTTAATGTGTGATAAATGATATGAGAGAATAAAAGAAAAAATTTAGAGAGGAAATAGGATGAAAAAAGATAAAAAAAGAAAAAGTAAATATATAAATATAGTTAGACAAGCATATAAATGACTGCAGAGTTTGGTCAGTGGTCACTTTGTTGATTATTATAAATGAGTATGCCAAGCAGTACTTATAGGAAGAGTGTGAAAGACTTGGAAAGTGGAAACCAAGAGTTGCCCAATTCTTGTTGTGTTTTTTTATTAAGCGACATCTTTCAAACCTGACATTTTCATTAAAAAAACACACACACAGAGGATATGCTATATTAATACACTACAGTACATCTTTTTATTACTAAGTAAAATTCCTATAAAGTCCATTAAATTTCACACTCTATTTAATGATTTTCATGTACTATTTATTAAGATTCGTGTAAACTATATCTAATAATAGAAAATAGTGACAAAATACTATTAAAAGAAATGTGTTAAATAACGTATTATCGACATTTTTCACATAACATATTGAACTAAACATCAGATTGTGATTCGCTTTGTACCATAGCATATTTACAATTAGGTTGGGTAACATAGTTAGGAAAGTGGGTGACATTGACCAATCAATCGTATTTACCTTTTAGCATATTTTGGTTTGTAGCATGAACAATTTGGAGAATCATTTTAAAGTAACCGATAGTACAATGACACCCATCTTTAACTCCTCCCTGTTTGTAGAGAAAAAGATGAACCTGTCGAAAATGTCACGGAATATTGCAGGCTCACATGTTTGCCACAAAATGTCACAGTTAAATGGTCTGAATTTGAAAACGAGGTGTTGGATCCCTATTGGCTACGACCTAAAAGCAAACTTTGGTTTTGGTTGAAAGAAAAAAACTCCTTCAAAGTGTGGAAGTTTTTCAAATGCATGCACATATATACATTATTAATAAAGTACTTCTTAAATTTGTCACTTTAATTTAAGATGGGATATGTAAAACTTTTTTCACTTTAGAGGAAACTGTTAGTACCATTTAATAGCCCACAAATATTGCTTCAAGGACTCAATAATATTAATGAAGTTTAGATGTTTACTCATGTATATACTTTTTCTTTAAGAATACTCAATATATACTTAATGAACTATTCATTCAATTTGAATGTTGAATCAAACGAAAATGGGAAAAAGAACTTATTTTACCATGGTTTTACTGCTATCACGTGGCTCCACTAGAAAGAAAAGTTACCAGTTTGCTTTAGCTAGCTAATTTGGTTGTATTATAGTCCAATGGTACCCAAATGGAGTTGTTATTTGTCTCCATCAGCATACTAACCATATCTATATACGAAAAAGGTTGGTTGTATATAAGACCTTCGTTTTTCGTATGACTTTTTAGTTTCTTTTATATGCAATCTTAAAGTGAACTTTTAACCATTTTTTTGTTTGTGGATGAGAAAATTGACTCCTTTTTACTTGTCAATGTCAAGAAGGTCAATTCTGACGGATACTGAGATTTATTGAACAACATATTACAGATGAAGTTAATTAATTAATTAGTTTGACCAAACTGAATAGTTATGAAAAAGCGGAAATTTTGTCAATCATTTGATTGAAGTTGGTTGGATTTAGGCAAAAAAAAAAAAGAGGGTAGTCCACAATCAACTAAAAACAAAGACATTCATTTGATAGTGGCTTGGAATCTTGACCGTAGTTTTAGAAATGAAATCACCAGTTGCAGTATGAACGTATGTTTTGAGCACGGTCTTGACCAAAATTAAAAAATAATCAGTAAAAATTAATAATCTAAATTTATATTTATACTCATAACAATAATTTTTTCTGAATTTCACTTGCAAATGCCTAATAGCTGAAATATGTTATTTTTTAAAATTGAAGTGACATTTAATTGTAATTCTATATATAGTTGTATTTCATAATTATAAGTTATCCTTATTAATTCCATGCTTAGTGATGATGAAACCTCAAACATTTAAGGTTCGCCACAGTATGTAGCAAACAATTTAACATGAAATTTAATTTTCAACATATGTTTGGTTTGAATGTGAAAAGGTTTGTATTTCTTAAACATGTAGTCTTAGCTAGGTTTGTATCAAAATTTATGCATACGAAAGAAAATATTATCATTAAGAGGATATGATTTTGGTTAAGTTTGAAAAAGTTAATTGAAAAACTAAGAGTTAGTAGGTAGTTGAAAATTGAAAAATTAACTTATTAAATTATAAGTGTTCCATAGAACTTATTCTTGAAGTAGTTGGAAAGTGTAAAATAACATAAAAATAATAAAATCATGATTTATTTTAAAAAATAATTAGGAAATGGATAAATATATTGAGGATACAAATAAAAGAAAATATAAAAAGTTAGAAGTTAACAATTAACATTTTAAAGAATATTACTTCAAATATCATTTCAAAAAACAATTAAAATTACTAAAAATTTTATTTATTGAATAATCAAACAAATTTTTTAACTAATAAAAAAATTAAAAATTAATTAAAATATCATATCGAATACAACATTGACGTACGTTTGAGCTTATTTGGAAGTTGGGTAACAAAAAATTTTTAGAAATTAAAATAAATAGAAAGCTTGATGTAAATGTTTGTGTTAAAATTAAGAAACCCATACATCATAAAAATGAAGGAAAAAACTTATTAAAATAGGTGGCGACGAGACTTGAGTAAAGGGACCTTCAGGCAAGCTTTATAAAAGCAAAACTCTAAATAAATGAGTATTCTGTATTCATAATGTTTTTCTTTTTTCTAAAGAAAAGTTGCAACAATGTGCCAGTATTATTTGTTTTAGATTTAATTTTCTTTAATAATAATAACAACTCTTTCAAATAATAATAATAATAATAATAATAATTTTCAACATTTATATTGAACTTAAAAGAACTATGTTTTTTAAATCTAACAGAATAAGTAACATGGAAGACTGAGTTACATTAAAAATGTATTATTAAAAAAAAGCTCATTTTTTTATAGGATTATCAAAATTTGAACATCACATTGGATATTTGGTTAATTTAAGTTAAGTAAAATTATAATATAGGTAACAATCTTTT